>NW_025560920.1:0-105000 GCF_020424385.1 Procambarus clarkii | reverse complement strand
GCTGCATACTCTAAGACTGGCCTCACGTAGGTAGTTTATAGCGCCTTAAATGCCTCCTTACTTAGGTTTCTGAATGATGTTCTAACTTTTGCCAGTGTTGAGTACGCTGCTGTCGTTATCCTATTTATATGTGCCTCAGGAGATAGATTAGGTGTTACGTCCACTCCCAGGTCACTTTCTCGAGTCGTCACAGGTAGGCAGTTCCCCTTCATTGTGTACTGTCCCTTTGGTCTCCTATCACCTGATCCCATTTCCATAACTTTACATTTACTCGTGTTAAACTCCAGTAGCCATTTCTCTGACCATCTCTGCAACCTGTCCAGGTCCTCATAGAGGATCCTACAATCCTCATCTGTTACAACTCTTCTCATTAATTTTGCGTCATCCGCGAACATCGACATGTAGGATTCTACTCCTGTGAACATGTCATTACCGTATATTAGGAATAGAATTGGTCCCAGCACCGATCCTTGTGGTACTCCACTCGTTACTGTTCGCCAGTCCGACTTCTCGACCCTTACCATTACTCTCTGGCTCCTTCCTGTTAGGTAGTTCCTTACCCATGCTAGGGCCTTTCCGCTTACTCCTGCGCTGCCTCTTTTAGTATCCACGGTGATACTTTGTCTGGTCAAAGCGCTTTAGTTGCATCCAGTGTTGTCAACTGTTTCATTACCTCCTCTGCTGTCACCTCTGTATCTGATAGTCTTTCATCTTGGGTAATCTCTTCTAACAATGGGAGCCACTCAGGCTCGGTTGTGAACACTCCAAGGAAACTGGCATTCAGTGCCTCGCAGATTTCCTTGTCACTTTCAGTATATGCCCCTTCTGTCTTCCTTAGTCTTGTCACTTGGTCCTTCACCGACATCCTCCTTCATATATGGCTATGTAGTAATTTAGGTTGCTTTTTCGCTTTGATTGTAATATCATTCTCATAATTTCTTTCCGATACTCGTCTTACTTTAATGTAATCGTTCCTAGCTCTGTTACATCTGATCCTATTGTCCTCTGTCCTTTGTCTTCTGTACTTCCTCCACTCCCTCCTGCTTCTCATTTTTGCTTCTTGACACTGTTTATTAAACCATGGGTTATTATATTCCCTCCTGCTTTTATCCTTTACTGTTGGTATAAATATCTCTTCGGCCTCCTGGCATTTCCATATGACTTGGTTCATCATATCTTGCACTGTTTTCCTCTAATTTCTTCATCCCACTGCACTTCTACCAGATTGTGTGTGTGTGTGTGTGTGTGTGTGTGTGTGTGTGTGTGTGTGTGTGTGTGTGTGTGTGTGTGTGTGTGTGTGTGGACGCTGGTGTTGGAGGCACACGTCTCCTGGGGACTGCTACAGGGTATTCAGGGGTCTTGTGATCTATCTCAGTAAATATGTTCCAGCACTGTAGTGTATTGTGTTGGTGTGAGTGGTGTTATCTGGCCCCGCACCGGCCGGGCTGTGCCTCTCTCTCATCACCAGCATTAATGTGTGGGAGACTTCACTGTGGGACTCCCAGAGGGACGTGGGAGAGTGGGGGGGGGGCTGCTTGGTGGGGAGTGGGCTCAAGAGGGGGTTGTGGGGACACAGGGGGGGAAGGTGTGGTAGTGTTGGAAGGGGTTGTGGACAAACAGGTGAAGGTGTGGTAGTGTTGGAAGGGGTTGTGGACAAACAAGTGAAGGTGTGGTAGTGTTGGAAGGGGTTGTGGACAAACAGGTGAAGGTGTGGTAGTGTTGGAAGCAGTTGTGGACAAACAGGTGAAGGTGTGGTAGTGTTGGAAGGGGTTGTGGACAAACAGGTGAAGGTGTGGTAGTGTTGGAAGGGGTTGTGGACAAACATGTGAAGGTGTGGTAGTGTTGGAAAGGGTTGTGGACAAACAGGTGAAGGTGTGGTAGTGTTGGAAGGGGTTGTGGACAAACAGGTGAAGGTGTGGTAGTGTTGGAAGGGGTTGTAGACAAACCGGGACAATTTGGAGAGACAATTATAACTTATACCACCACCTATGATTGGATATATTATAAATTACAATTGTTGACCTCTTGCTAAATATAAAGTATACCACATATGGTGGCTTAATCTACAGTATTATCAATTCTAATTATCTACTTTGTTGAATAAAAAGATTTGTGTAAATCCTTATCTGATACTGTAGATATGGCCTGATTAGGCTGGACATGTTTCATCCAACATGTGTTGAGGGTGTGGCTACATGTGCTTCAGTGAGCCACTTAAAAGAAATGAAGAGGGAATGAACAAATGTAATGAAGAAAGAAGAAGAGAAAGTAAAAAGAAAATGGGTATCAAGGTCACGAATATGGAAGGTAGATAAAGAAAGATAAAGGGGTGGGAAGGAGCAATTAATGGCAGCCTAGCGTCTGTGGAACAGCTAAGGTAGCAGGAAACACAACTGTTCATGTGGACCAGCTCACAGATGTCTCCAAGTCACAAGCTTACCTGTAAAAAGTTATGGCTTAATAGTAGCTCATTAGCATATAAAGTACAGGTGTGACATAGAATATTGTGTGTGTGTAGCTGAGTAAAACACTAACTCTGTGTGAGCTTTAAGCTCTCTCATAACCGACAAGTTTATACATTTATATTTAAAAGGCCTCATAAAATTAAATAATAATAATAATAATAATAATATTTATTTAGGTAAAGGTACATACATAAGGAGATTTTACAAAGTTTGTTGGCTTTATAGATAGAGCTAGTACATACAATGCCTAAAGCCACTATTACGCAAAGCGTTTCGGGCAGGAAAAATCACTAATGACTAAAGCTTAAAACTAATGGGTAAAAAGAACAAAATGTGTTGAGTACAAATAAAAATAAAGGTAAAAGAGGGGGGAACATTGTTGAAAAAGCAGCACAAATACAATTACAAATTATTACAGAAAATTACATTCAAACAGCGTTAATTTGAAAAACAAGAAAAAACAAAAAACAGACATGGGTTGACAATAGAGGGGTAAGGTAGGTTACAGGGAATTTATTAGGTATAGCTTCGTTTTTATCTTAAACTGGTTGAGAGAGGTACAGTCTTTAACATGGTTGGGAAGGTCATTCCACATTCTGGGCCCCTTGATTTGTAGAGCATTTCTAGTTTGATTAAGTCGTACTCTAGGAATATCAAAACTGTATTTATTTCTGGTGTGGTGCTCATGGGTTCTGTTACAACCTTCAATGAAGCTTTTGAGATCAGGATTGGCATTACAGTTTAGCGTCTTATATATGTATAATACACATGAGAGAATGTGCAGTGACTTAATGTCTAACATATTCAGAGATTTAAGTAGGGGTACCGAGTGATGTCTGGGGCCAGAGTTGGATATTGTCCTAATAGCAGCTTTGTGTTGAGTAATTAGAGGACGTAAGTGATTTTGGGTAGTAGAGCCCCAAGCACAAATACCATAGTTGAGATATGGATAGATAAGGGAATAATAGAGAGTCACCAGGGCAGGGCGGGGTACATAATATCTGATCTTAGAAAGAATGCCCACAGTTTTTGAAACTTTTTTTGATATATTTAGAATGTGTCCCTGGAAATTCAGCTTGTGGTCAATGAGAATGCCAAGGAATTTGCCATCTAATTTGTTACAAATTTGGGTATTGTTTATTTTGAGATTTATTTGATTAGAGGATTTATTGCCAAACAGAATATAGAAAGTTTTGTCAATGTTAAGGGTGAGTTTGTTGGCAGTTAGCCACAGATGGACTTTATTTAGCTCAGTATTTACTGTGGCATTTAGAGCAAGGGGATCAGGACTGGAGTAAATGAAGGTTGTGTCGTCAGCAAATAGAATTGGTTTGAGGTGTTGGGAGGCATTTGGAAGGTTCAAATATCAAAGGTTCAAATTCAAATCAAATAACTAGTCTGATACTCAGGTTCTCCTGTTGTTGTTGTAGAGGTTGCTGTGGTAATACACTAGGATAGATTAGTGTATCGTGTGTGACACATGTCACAAATTCTCCAGGAGCACATATGTTGTTTACAAGTTCTGTATGAGGCTCGTCCTCCTCCAGTCTGAGGTGGCGTTCCTATAATCTGCTGGTTCTAACTCTGATTTTACTTAACAGTAACAAGGGAGCCAAGCTATATTTTCTGGTGTATTAATTTACATTTAGTCTTAGTGAATACTATTGTATTAAGTTTAAACACTAGACTGAAGTTTTAAAGAAATGAGTTAATAAATTTACGAGTTGTTGATGACGTCACGAAACTCCCATTCTCTGAATTTTTAATGGGTAACTATTGTATGTTAACATGTGTGTCGGATTTCCCACAACACATAAAGAGCGTAAGACACTTTATTGTGCGGGGTAAGAAGGATGTTGTGATATTTGTGTATATGATGTGATGCATGCCTGGTGTTAGGCCTAATGTTAGGCCTGGTGTTAGTCCTTGTGTCTCCAGCTCCTCACCACGGGACATACTTGATAACCAACCAGTTAATTAACCAAATGCGACCATTGACTAACAGACAGAGAGTTAAGACGCACAGACCATTTAAAACAAGCAATATACCACCGTTAAGGCACTATTAATTATCATTATCATTATATATGTCATAGTAATCAAATGTTAACTGTAACTGGAAGCGTAAGTTCACTACGCCAAGAAAGGAAATCATTAAACCATATACAGAACTTATCGGTAAAGCATCTTTTCAACTGGTTAAGTTTTTCAGGGTCCGTGTATTAGTTGTCACCTAAATCTCTGCCCTGATCACGAACTTCTGCTCCTCGCTCTCACACACTAAATTACCGCCACAAATTCACCAAATCAATCTATTTCCTTCCGCCCTCGTGTCGCTCTGGTGTTATGGTGTCGCTCTGGTGTTATGGTGTCGCTCTGGTGTTATGGTGTCGCTCTGGTGTTATGGTGTGTCTCTGGTGTTATGATGTGTCTCTGGTGTTATGGTGTCCCTCTGGTGTTATGGTGTCACTCTGCTGTTATGGTGTGTCTCTGGCGTTATGGTGTCCCTCTGGTGTTATGGTGTCCCTCTGGTGTTATGGTGTCTCTGGTGTTATGGTGTCGCTCTGGTGTTATGGTGTCCCTCTGGTGTTATGGTGTCCCTCTGGTGTTATGGTGTCGCTCTGGTGTTATGGTGTCGCTCTGGTGTTATGGTGTCGCTCTGGTGTTATGGTGTGTCTCTGGTGTTATGATGTGTCTCTGGTGTTATGGTGTCCCTCTGGTGTTATGGTGTCACTCTGCTGTTATGGTGTGTCTCTGGCGTTATGGTGTCCCTCTGGTGTTATGGTGTCCCTCTGGTGTTATGGTGTCTCTGGTGTTATGGTGTCGCTCTGGTGTTATGGTGTCCCTCTGGTGTTATGGTGTCCCTCTGGTGTTATGGTGTCGCTCTGGTGTTATGGTGTCGCTCTGGTGTTATGGTGTCGCTCTGGTGTTATGGTGTCGCTCTGGTGTTATGGTGTCGCTCTGGTGTTATGGTGTCCCTCTGGTGTTATGGTGTCGCTCTGGTGTTATGGTGTCGCTCTGGTGTTATGGTGTCGCTCTGGTGTTATGGTGTCCCTCTGGTGTTATGGTGTCGCTCTGGTGTTATGGTGTGTCTCTGGTGTTATGATGTGTCTCTGGTGTTATGGTGTCCCTCTGGTGTTATGGTGTCACTCTGCTGTTATGGTGTGTCTCAGGCGTTATGGTGTCCCTCTGGTGTTATGGTGTCCCTCTGGTGTTATGGTGTCTCTGGTGTTATGGTGTCCCTCTGGTGTTATGGTGTCACTCTGCTGTTATGGTGTGTCTCTGGCGTTATGGTGTCCCTCTGGTGTTATGGTGTCCCTCTGGTGTTATGGTGTCTCTGGTGTTATGGTGTCGCTCTGGTGTTATGGTGTCCCTCTGGTGTTATGGTGTCCCTCTGGTGTTATGGTGTGTCTCTGGTGTTATGATGTGTCTCTGGTGTTATGGTGTCCCTCTGGTGTTATGGTGTCACTCTGCTGTTATGGTGTGTCTCTGGCGTTATGGTGTCCCTCTGGTGTTATGGTGTCTCTGGTGTTATGGTGTCGCTCTGGTGTTATGGTGTCCCTCTGGTGTTATGGTGTCGCTCTGGTGTTATGGTGTCACTCTGCTGTTATGGTGTCGCTCTGGTGTTATGGTGTGTCTCTGGTGTTATGGTGTCACTCTGGTGTTATGGTGTCGCTCTGGTGTTATGGTGTGTCTCTGGTGTTATGGTGTCCCTCTGGTGTTATGGTGTCGCTCTGGTGTTATGGTGTGTCTCTGGTGTTATGGTGTCACTCTGGTGTTATGGTGTCGCTCTGGTGTTATGGTGTCCCTCTGGTGTTATGGTGTCCCTCTGGGTGTTATGGTGTCCCTCTGGGTGTTATGGTGTCCCTCTGGTGTTATGGTGTGTCTGGTGTTATGGTGTCACTCTGGTGTTATGGTGTGTCTCTGGTGTTATGGTGTGTCTCTGGTGTTATGGTGTCCCTCTGGGTGTTATGGTGTCACTCTGGTGTTATGGTGTCACTCTGGGTGTTATGGTGTCCCTCTGGTGTTATGGTGTGTCTCTGGTGTTATGGTGTCACTCTGGGTGTTATGGTGTCCCTCTGGGTGTTATGGTGTCACTCTGGTGTTATGGTGTCACTCTGGGTGTTATGGTGTCCCTCTGGGTGTTATGGTGTCCCTCTGGGTGTTATGGTGTCCCTCTGGTGTTATGGTGTGTCTCTGGTGTTATGGTGTCACTCTGGTGTTATGGTGTCCCTCTGGGTGTTATGGTGTCACTCTGGGTGTTATGGTGTCACTCTGGTGTTATGGTGTCGCTCTGGTGTTATGGTGTCCATCTGGGTGTAATGGTGTCCCTCTGGGTGTTATGGTGTCCCTCTGGTGTTATGGTGTCACTCTGGTGTTATGGTGTCCCTCTGGTGTTATGGTGTCACTCTGGTGTTATGGTGTCACTCTGGTGTTATTGTGTCCCTCTGGGTGTTATGGTGTCACTCTGGGTGTTATGGTGTCCCTCTGGTGTTATGGTGTCACTCTGGTGTTATGGTGTCACTCTGGTGTTATGGTGTCCCTCTGGGTGTTATGGTGTCACTCTGGGTGTTATGGTGTCACTCTGGTGTTATGGTGTCGCTCTGGTGTTATGGTGTGTCTCTGGTGTTATGGTGTCCCTCTGGTGTTATGGTGTCCCTCTGGTGTTATGGTGTGTCTCTGGTGTTATGGTGTCACTCTGGGTGTTATGGTGTCCCTCTGGGTGTTATGGTGTCCCTCTGGTGTTATGGTGTGTCTCTGGTGTTATGGTGTCACTCTGGTGTTATGGTGTCCCTCTGGGTGTTATGGTGTCACTCTGGGTGTTATGGTGTCACTCTGGTGTTATGGTGTCGCTCTGGTGTTATGGTGTCCCTCTGGGTGTAATGGTGTCCCTCTGGGTGTTATGGTGTCCCTCTGGTGTTATGGTGTCACTCTGGTGTTATGGTGTCCCTCTGGTGTTATGGTGTCACTCTGGTGTTATGGTGTCACTCTGGTGTTATTGTGTCCCTCTGGGTGTTATGGTGTCACTCTGGGTGTTATGGTGTCCCTCTGGTGTTATGGTGTCACTCTGGTGTTATGGTGTCACTCTGGTGTTATGGTGTCCCTCTGGGTGTTATGGTGTCACTCTGGGTGTTATGGTGTCACTCTGGTGTTATGGTGTCGCTCTGGTGTTATGGTGTGTCTCTGGTGTTATGGTGTCCCTCTGGTGTTATGGTGTCGCTCTGGTGTTATGGTGTGTCTCTGGTGTTATGGTGTCACTCTGGTGTTATGGTGTCGCTCTGGTGTTATGGTGTGTCTCTGGTGTTATAGTGTCCCTCTGGGTGTTATGGTGTCGCTCTGGTGTTATGGTGTGTCTCTGGTGTTATGGTGTCCCTCTGATGTTATGGTGTCGCTCTGGTGTTATGGTGAGTCTGGTGTTATGGTGTCACTATGGTGTTATGGTGTCGCTCTGGTGTTATGGTGTCCCTCTGGTGTTATGGTGTCCCTCTGGGTGTTATGGTGTCCCTCTGGTGTTATGGTGTGTCTCTGGTGTTATGGTGTCACTCTGATGTTATGGTGTGTCTCTGGTGTTATGGTGTGTCTCTGGTGTTATGGTGTCCCTCTGGGTGTTATGGTGTCACTCTGGTGTTATGGTGTCACTCTGGGTGTTATGGTGTCCCTCTGGTGTTATAGTGTGTCTCTGGTGTTATGGTGTCACTCTGGGTGTTATGGTGTCACTCTGGTGTTATGGTGTCCCTCTGGGTGTTATGGTGTCACTCTGGTGTTATGGTGTCACTCTGGGTGTTATGGTGTCCCTCTGGGTGTTATGGTGTCCCTCTGGTGTTATGGTGTGTCTCTGGTGTTATGGTGTAACTCTGGGTGTTATGGTGTCCCTCTGGGTGTTATGGTGTCCCTCTGGTGTTATGGTGTGTCTCTGGTGTTATGGTGTCACTCTGGTGTTATGGTGTCCCTCTGGGTGTTATGGTGTCACTCTGGGTGTTATGGTGTCACTCTGGTGTTATGGTGTCGCTCTGGTGTTATGGTGTCCCTCTGGGTGTTATGGTGTCCCTCTGGGTGTTATGGTGTCCCTCTGGTGTTATGGTGTCACTCTGGTGTTATGGTGTCCCTCTGGTGTTATGGTGTCACTCTGGTGTTATGGTGTCACTCTGGTGTTATGGTGCCCCTCTGGGTGTTATGGTGTCACTCTGGGTGTTATGGTGTCCCTCTGGTGTTATGGTGTCACTCTGGTGTTATGGTGTCACTCTGGTGTTATGGTGTCCCTCTGGGTGTTATGGTGTCACTCTGGGTGTTATGGTGTCACTCTGGTGTTATGGTGTCCCTCTGGTGTTATGGTGTCCCTCTGGGTGTTATGGTGTCCCTCTGGGTGTTATGGTGTCCCTCTGGGTGTTATGGTGTCCCTCTGGGTGTTATGGTGTGTCTCTGGTGTTATGGTGTGTCTGGTGTTATGGTGTGTCTCTGGTGTTATGGTGTCCCTCTGGGTGTTATGGTGTCACTCTGGTGTTATGGTGTCCCTCTGGTGTTATGGTGTCCGTCTGGGTGTTATGGTGTCCCTCTGGGTGTTATGGTGTCCCTCTGGTGTTATGGTGTCCCTCTGGGTGTTATGGTGTCGCTCTGGTGTTATGGTGTGTCTCTGGTGTTATGGTGTCCCTCTGGTGTTATGGTGTGTCTCTGGTGTTATGGTGTGTCTCTGGTGTTATGGTGTCGCTCTGGTGTTATGGTGTCGCTCTGGTGTTATGGTGTGTCTCTGGTGTTATGGTGTCCCTCTGGGTGTTATGGTGTCGCTCTGGTGTTATGGTGTGTCTCTGGTGTTATGGTGTCCCTCTGATGTTATGGTGTCGCTCTGGTGTTATGGTGAGTCTGGTGTTATGGTGTCACTATGGTGTTATGGTGTCGCTCTGGTGTTATGGTGTCCCTCTGGTGTTATGGTGTCCCTCTGGGTGTTATGGTGTCCCTCTGGTGTTATGGTGTGTCTCTGGTGTTATGGTGTCACTCTGATGTTATGGTGTGTCTGGTGTTATGGTGTCACTCTGGTGTTATGGTGTCCCTCTGGGTGTTATGGTGTCACTCTGGTGTTATGGTGTCACTCTGGGTGTTATGGTGTCCCTCTGGTGTTATGGTGTGTCTCTGGTGTTATGGTGTCACTCTGGGTGTTATGGTGTCACTCTGGTGTTATGGTGTCCCTCTGGGTGTTATGGTGTCACTCTGGTGTTATGGTGTCACTCTGGGTGTTATGGTGTCCCTCTGGGTGTTATGGTGTCCCTCTGGTGTTATGGTGTGTCTCTGGTGTTATGGTGTTACTCTGGGTGTTATGGTGTCCCTCTGGGTGTTATGGTGTCCCTCTGGTGTTATGGTGTGTCTCTGGTGTTATGGTGTCACTCTGGTGTTATGGTGTCCCTCTGGGTGTTATGGTGTCACTCTGGGTGTTATGGTGTCACTCTGGTGTTATGGTGTCGCTCTGGTGTTATGGTGTCCCTCTGGGTGTTATGGTGTCCCTCTGGGTGTTATGGTGTCCCTCTGGTGTTATGGTGTCCCTCTGGTGTTATGGTGTCACTCTGGTGTTATGGTGTCACTCTGGTGTTATGGTGCCCCTCTGGGTGTTATGGTGTCACTCTGGGTGTTATGGTGTCCCTCTGGTGTTATGGTGTCACTCTGGTGTTATGGTGTCACTCTGGTGTTATGGTGTCCCTCTGGGTGTTATGGTGTCACTCTGGGTGTTATGGTGTCACTCTGGTGTTATGGTGTCCCTCTGGTGTTATGGTGTCCCTCTGGGTGTTATGGTGTCCCTCTGGGTGTTATGGTGTCCCTCTGGGTGTTATGGTGACACTCTGGGTGTTATGGTGTGTCTCTGGTGTTATGGTGTGTCTGGTGTTATGGTGTGTCTCTGGTGTTATGGTGTCCCTCTGGGTGTTATGGTGTCACTCTGGTGTTATGGTGTCCCTCTGGTGTTATGGTGTCCCTCTGGGTGTTATGGTGTCCCTCTGGGTGTTATGGTGTCCCTCTGGTGTTATGGTGTCCCTCTGGGTGTTATGGTGTCACTCTGGTGTTATGGTGTGTCTCTGGTGTTATGGTGTCCCTCTGGTGTTATGGTGTGTCTCTGGTGTTATGGTGTCCCTCTGGTGTTATGGTGTCCCTCTGGGTGTTATGGTGTCCCTCTGGGTGTTATGGTGTCCCTCTGGTGTTATGGTGTCCCTCTGGGTGTTATGGTGTCACTCTGGTGTTATGGTGTGTCTCTGGTGTTATGGTGTCCCTCTGGTGTTATGGTGTCCCTCTGGGTGTTATGGTGTCACTCTGGTGTTATGGTGTCACTCTGGGTGTTATGGTGTCCCTCTGGGTGTTATGGTGTCCCTCTGGGTGTTATGGTGTCCCTCTGGTGTTATGGTGTGTCTCTGGTGTTATGGTGTCACTCTGGTGTTATGGTGTCCCTCTGGGTGTTATGGTGTCACTCTGGGTGTTATGGTGTCACTCTGGTGTTATGGTGTCGCTCTGGTGTTATGGTGTCCCTCTGGGTGTAATGGTGTCCCTCTGGGTGTTATGGTGTCCCTCTGGTGTTATGGTGTCACTCTGGTGTTATGGTGTCCCTCTGGTGTTATGGTGTCACTCTGGTGTTATGGTGTCACTCTGGTGTTATTGTGTCCCTCTGGGTGTTATGGTGTCACTCTGGGTGTTATGGTGTCCCTCTGGTGTTATGGTGTCACTCTGGTGTTATGGTGTCACTCTGGTGTTATGGTGTCCCTCTGGGTGTTATGGCGTCACTCTGGGTGTTATGGTGTCACTCTGGTGTTATGGTGTCGCTCTGGTGTTATGGTGTGTCTCTGGTGTTATGGTGTCCCTCTGGTGTTATGGTGTCCCTCTGGTGTGATGGTGTGTCTCTGGTGTTATGGTGTCACTCTGGGTGTTATGGTGTCCCTCTGGGTGTTATGGTGTCCCTCTGGTGTTATGGTGTGTCTCTGGTGTTATGGTGTCACTCTGGTGTTATGGTGTCCCTCTGGGTGTTATGGTGTCACTCTGGGTGTTATGGTGTCACTCTGGTGTTATGGTGTCGCTCTGGTGTTATGGTGTCCCTCTGGGTGTAATGGTGTCCCTCTGGGTGTTATGGTGTCCCTCTGGTGTTATGGTGTCACTCTGGTGTTATGGTGTCCCTCTGGTGTTATGGTGTCACTCTGGTGTTATGGTGTCACTCTGGTGTTATTGTGTCCCTCTGGGTGTTATGGTGTCACTCTGGGTGTTATGGTGTCCCTCTGGTGTTATGGTGTCACTCTGGTGTTATGGTGTCACTCTGGTGTTATGGTGTCCCTCTGGGTGTTATGGTGTCACTCTGGGTGTTATGGTGTCACTCTGGTGTTATGGTGTCGCTCTGGTGTTATGGTGTGTCTCTGGTGTTATGGTGTCCCTCTGGTGTTATGGTGTCGCTCTGGTGTTATGGTGTGTCTCTGGTGTTATGGTGTCACTCTGGTGTTATGGTGTCGCTCTGGTGTTATGGTGTGTCTCTGGTGTTATAGTGTCCCTCTGGGTGTTATGGTGTCGCTCTGGTGTTATGGTGTGTCTCTGGTGTTATGGTGTCCCTCTGATGTTATGGTGTCGCTCTGGTGTTATGGTGAGTCTGGTGTTATGGTGTCACTATGGTGTTATGGTGTCGCTCTGGTGTTATGGTGTCCCTCTGGTGTTATGGTGTCCCTCTGGGTGTTATGGTGTCCCTCTGGTGTTATGGTGTGTCTCTGGTGTTATGGTGTCACTCTGATGTTATGGTGTGTCTCTGGTGTTATGGTGTGTCTCTGGTGTTATGGTGTCCCTCTGGGTGTTATGGTGTCACTCTGGTGTTATGGTGTCACTCTGGGTGTTATGGTGTCCCTCTGGTGTTATGGTGTGTCTCTGGTGTCACTCTGGGTGTTATGGTGTCACTCTGGTGTTATGGTGTCCCTCTGGGTGTTATGGTGTCACTCTGGTGTTATGGTGTCACTCTGGGTGTTATGGTGTCCCTCTGGGTGTTATGGTGTCCCTCTGGTGTTATGGTGTGTCTCTGGTGTTATGGTGTTACTCTGGGTGTTATGGTGTCCCTCTGGGTGTTATGGTGTCCCTCTGGTGTTATGGTGTCACTCTGGTGTTATGGTGTCACTCAGGTGTTATGGTGTCCCTCTGGGTGTTATGGTGTCACTCTGGGTGTTATGGTGTCACTCTGGTGTTATGGTGTCGCTCTGGTGTTATGGTGTCCCTCTGGGTGTTATGGTGTCCCTCTGGGTGTTATGGTGTCCCTTTGGTGTTATGGTGTCACTCTGGTGTTATGGTGTCCCTCTGGTGTTATGGTGTCACTCTGGTGTTTTGGTGTCACTCTGGTGTTATGGTGCCCCTCTGGGTGTTATGGTGTCACTCTGGGTGTTATGGTGTCCCTCTGGTGTTATGGTGTCACTCTGGTGTTATGGTGTCACTCTGGTGTTATGGTGTCCCTCTGGGTGTTATGGTGTCACTCTGGGTGTTATGGTGTCACTCTGGTGTTATGGTGTCCCTCTGGTGTTATGGTGTCCCTCTGGGTGTTATGGTGTCCCTCTGGGTGTTATGGTGTCCCTCTGGGTGTTATGGTGTCCCTCTGGGTGTTATGGTGTGTCTCTGGTGTTATGGTGTGTCTGGTGTTATGGTGTGTCTCTGGTGTTATGGTGTCCCTCTGGGTGTTATGGTGTCACTCTGGTGTTATGGTGTCCCTCTGGTGTTATGGTGTCCCTCTGGGTGTTATGGTGTCCCTCTGGGTGTTATGGTGTCCCTCTGGTGTTAATGGTTTCGCTCTGGTGTTATGGTGTCGCTCTGGTGTTATGGTGTGTCTCTGGTGTTATGGTGTCCCTCTGGTGTTATGGTGTGTCTCTGGTGTTATGGTGTCCCTCTGGTGTTATGGTGTCCCTCTGGGTGTTATGGTGTCCCTCTGGGTGTTATGGTGTCCCTCTGGTGTTATGGTGTCCCTCTGGGTGTTATGGTGTCACTCTGGTGTTATGGTGTGTCTCTGGTGTTATGGTGTCCCTCTGGTGTTATGGTGTCCCTCTGGGTGTTATGGTGTCACTCTGGTGTTATGGTGTGTCTCTGGTGTTATGGTGTCCCTCTGGGTGTTATGGTGTCACTCTGGAGTTATGGTGTGTCTCTGGTGTTATGGTGTCCCTCTGGTGTTATGGTGTCCCTCTGGGTGTTATGGTGTCCCTCTGGTGTTATGGTGTCCCTCTGGGTGTTATGGTGTCACTGGTGTTATGGTGTCCCTCTGGTGTTATGGTGTCCTTCTGGGTGTTATGGTGTCCCTCTGGGTGTTATGGTGTCCCTCTGGTGTTATGGTGTCCCTCTGGGTGTTATGGTGTCCCTCTGGTGTTATGGTGTGTCTCTGGTGTTATGGTGTCACTCTGGGTGTTATGGTGTCCCTCTGGGTGTTATGGTGTCCCTCTGGGTGTTATGGTGTCCCTCTGGGTGTTATGGTGTCCCTCTGGTGTTATGGTGTGACTCTGGTGTTATGGTGTTCCTCTGGGTGTTATGGTGTCACTCTGGTGTTATGGTGTGTCTCTGGTGTTATGGTGTCCCTCTGGGTGTTATGGTGTCTGGTGTTATGGTGTGTCTCTGGTGTTATGGTGTCACTCTGGTGTTATGGTGTCCCTCTGGGTGTTATGGTGTCGCTCTGGTGTTATAGTGTCACTCTGGTGTTATGGTGTGTCTCTGGTGTTATGGTGTCCCTCTGGGTGTTATGGTGTCACTGGTGTTATGGTGTCCCTCTGGGTGTTATGGTGTCACTGGTGTTATGGTGTCCCACTGGGTGTTATGGTGTCCCTCTGGGTGTTATGGTGTCCCTATGGTGTTATGGTGTGTCTCTGGTGTTGTGGTGTCCCTCTGGGTGTTATGGTGTCACTCTGGTGTTATGGTGTCCCTCTGGGTGTTATGGTGTCACTCTGGTGTTATGGTGTGTGTCTGGTGTTATGGTGTCCCTCTGGGTGTTATGGTGTCACTCTGGTGTTATGGTGTCCCTCTGGGTGTTATGGTGTCACTGGTGTTATGGTGTCCCTCTGGGTGTTATGGTGTCACTCTGGTGTTATGGTGTCCCTCTGGGTGTTATGGTGTCACTGGTGTTATGGTGTCCCTCTGGGTGTTATGGTGTCCCTCTGGTGTTATGGTGTCCCTCTGGTGTTATGGTGTCCCTCTGGGTATTATGGTGTCCCTCTGGTGTTATGGTGTCCCTCTGGTGTTATGGTGTCACTGGTGTTATGGTGTCCCTCTGGTGTTATAGTGTCACTCTGGTGTTATGGTGCCGCTCTGGTGTTATGGTGTCACTCTGGTGTTATGGTGTCACTCTGCTGTTATGGTGTCACTCTGGTGTTATGGTGTCCCTCTGGTGTTGTGGTGTCACTCTGGTGTTATGGTGTCACTCTGGTGTTATGGTGTCCCTCTGGTGTTATGGTGTCACTCTGGGTGTTATGGTGCCGCTCTGGTGTTATGGTGTCACTCTGGTGTTATGGTGTCACTCTGGTGTTATGGTGTCCCTCTGGTGTTATGGTGTCACTCTGGGTGTTATGGTGCCGCTCTGGTGTTATGGTGCCGCTCTGGTGTTATGGTGCCGCTCTGGTGTTATGGTGTCGCTCTGGTGTTATGGTGTCACTCTGGGTGTTATGGTGCCGCTCTGGTGTTATGGTGCCGCTCTGGTGTTATGGTGTCGCTCTGGTGTTATGGTGTCACTCTGGTGTTATGGTGTCCCTCTGGTGTTATGGTGCCGCTCTGGTGTTATGGTGTCCCTCTGGTGTTATGGTGTCACTCTGGTGTTATGATGTCCCTCTGGTGCTACGGGCTGCTTCCTGGGGGTGTGTAACAAAAAGGAGGCCTGGTCGAGGACCGGGCCGCGGGGACGCTAAGCCCCGAAATCATCTTGAGATAACCTCAAGAAGATACCGTGTCTTGTGTCTGGCCAGAAGGAGTCAGTGTTGTCTCTCAGCTCTCCTTCTCATTCATCCTTCTCATTCATCCTTCTCATTCATCCTCATAATTATACTCATTTTCGTCGATCAACGAATTCAGTTGTTCTCAAGCCTGACTCTGCACACTCTGATTGGTCGGCTGACTCATCAGCTTTCACATGATTGGTCAGCAGACTCAGCTCACACATGATTGGTCAGTTATATAACGCTAGCGCTGATTTGTCAGTGATCAAAGTTAAAATCTCAGGACCTAAAATATTTGAGGAAGTCTTAACAATCACAGACAAGTTACATAAAGATAAGACAAAGATCCTCTTATATCAGATGTCTGGGCCGTGTTTTAAACATGTCTCGGGTGTTCTATCCCTGTGAATGTTCCTTGTCTAACTATCCTGTAGTAATTACCAAGGTAATCAGCGTGTTTAACAAATTATTATCAAAACATTGTTCACAATTATCATATTAAAACACAAATATTAAAACCTATAGTGTCCAAACAGGTATAGTTATGAACATTTAGTTGTTGTATAAGACTGATGTTGTAATGTCAACTGCCTACAGATGAGGAAGACCTGAGTGTTGAGCTGCTGCTTCACACCAGAGAGACACCCCTTCCTGATGCTCCTATGGTGCGCCCTGCCCCCACCTGTGTCATCCTGCATGATCACACCTCAAGAACCATCTCGTGAAGGAGACGTTAAGGAGGCGTATCTCTGGTAAGTTCACAAGTTTTGTTGTTGTTATTGTTTAACATTCAGCTACTTGGAGCAAAAGTTCCAAGTAGCACGGGCTACGGTGAGCCCGTAGTGGACTGGCAAGGTTTGTCGTAAAACAAGCTGTTTCTGGACAACACACTTAGGCTTCCTTGTTTCCCGTGTCACGTGAACTTTACCGCCAAGCTTAACAACGGGAACTGCAGGTGTTGTCTTCGGATTTCTCTAACAATGCCGGGATTCTGTTGCTCTAATAGGCGTCCATTTGCAGGGTTTTTGAGTTGTTGAAGTGTGGGAATATTTTGGTGGCCGTGCAGCCTGGTGACACGAGGCGTGCCGTGCAGCCTGGTGACACGAGGCGTGCCGTGCAGCCTGGTGACACGAGGCGTGCCGTGCAGCTAGGTGACACGAGGCGTGCCGTGCAGCCTGGTGACACAAGGCGTGGCCGTGCAGCCTAGTGACACGAGGCGTGCCGTGCAGCCAGGTGACACGAGGCGTGCCGTGCAGCCTGGTGACACAAGGCGTGGCCGTGCAGCCTGGTGACACGAGGCGTGCCGTGCAGCCAGGTGACACGAGGCGTGCCGTGCAGCCTGGTGACACGAGGCGTGCCGTGCAGCCAGATGACACGAGGCGTGCCGTGCAGCCTAGTGACACAAGGCGTGGCCGTGCAGCCTGGTGACACGAGGCGTGCCGTGCAGCCAGGTGACACGAGGCGTGCCGTGCAGCCTGGTGACACGAGGCGTGCCGTGCAGCCAGGTGACACAAGGCGTGGCCGTGCAGCCTGGTGACACGAGGCGTGCCGTGCAGCCTGGTGACACGAGGCGTGCCGTGCAGCCTGGTGACACGAGGCGTGCCGTGCAGCCTGGTGACACGAGGCGTGCCGTGCAGCCAGGTGACACGAGGCGTGCCGTGCAGCCTGGTGACACAAGGCGTGGCCGTGCAGCCTGGTGACACAAGGCGTGCCGTGCAGCCTGGTGACACAAGGCGTGCCGTGCAGCCTGGTGACACAAGGCGTGGCCGTGCAGCCTGGTGATGTAACACCAGTATACATATAAACTAAAAATAAAAACATTAATAATGTAACCCTGCTAAATGTGTACACCAAATATAACAGTACCACTAATGGTTTACACCGGAACCAAAGGTACCCTTCTAAGGAAAAGCTACACAGGATTAAAACCGCTGCCAACATCTGCCTTGTTCATTATATCAAGCAACGAGGTAATAAACAATTCTTGACTTGGAGAGTCCTTGCTTTTTCTTTAACTGTCAATAATTACGGGACGGTTGTTAGCAAATTACATCCAGAAGTTAAGGGGATTCAACAAGTGACACAGATGGGAAGTTTAACATGAGTTTATTGAGAACAAATTATGAAATTCACCACTATAAAACCCTACTATAACACTAGCAATACTGGCAATTGTTACGGGATCCAGACATGGAAACGTATCAAAGATCACCTTAAGACCACTCTCTGCCTCTCTCAGTCTGGTGGATTCACTCTGTCTCCTGAGGCTCGCCTGACGACCTGCAGCCTCCCTGACCTGCAGCCTCCCTGACCTGCAGCCTCCCTGACCTGCAGCCTCCCTGACCTGCAGCCTCCCTGACCTGCAGCCTCCCTGACCTGCAGCCTCCCTGACCTGCAGCCTCCCTGACCTGCAGCCTCCCTGACCTGCAGCCTCCCTGACCTGCAGCCTCACGCTGCCTCCGACTCCTTCAGCACTCTCTCTACTAACTATCATACAGGGGTATATATACAACTGAATCAGCAGGGGGGGGGGGGCGTTTTAGACTGTTGTGGGAACGTCTGGTGTGGTCCTGTTCCCAGCTGATTCAGCCAACTCGGGAAAAGTGTGTTTTGCACACCTAAATAGTTGGTCAGCACATTAGGGCGTCAGCTTCCCATGATGTACAAAACAGCAGTCAAGCTGTACCATTAAGGTGTTTGTCAAGACCATCAGGATTACTCATAAACAGGAACACGCTGACTAGCGAGGAGGTAGAAAATATTTCAATTAACTCTAGCTGAATCTGAGGTTACAGGCTGACCTAACCAGGACGTTCCCATGGCGAGTCATGGGTGTACTCTCCAGGCGTTACAGTGACACGAGGCGTGCCGTGCAGCCTGGTGACACGAGGTGTGCCGTGCAGCCTGGTGACACGAGGCGTGCCGTGCAGCCTGGTGACACGAGGCGTGCCATGCAGCCTGGTGACACGAGGCGTGCCGTGCAGCCTGGTGACACGAGGTGTGCCGTGCAGCCTGGTGACACGAGGCGTGCCGTGATTGTGAGAATTTTGGGTAATAAGAGCATCGAGGAGCTGTGTACGTGTGAAGGGAAGAGCCGTGTTGTCATAATGCACGGCAGCTCCTGTTTGGTAGTTTGTTCTTGATGGAGGCCGTTGTAGAAAAGCTTATCTTAGGGTATATGTATTTTGTGTACTTTTTGTATTGTGGTATGTTCCACTACCCTGGGGTATACTGGTCTCTGTGGTATATTCCTCAGGAGCATCCAATCACACAACCCTGGGGTATACTGGTCTGTATGGCATATTCCACAGGAGTGGTCCGATCATACTACCCTGGGGTATACTGGTCTGTATGGTATGTTTGCTGGGGGAGTGATTGTTGACGTGAGCCTGGAAGGTCCAGTTCTACAGAGACGGTTCTTCTATCAGGAAGGACCGTCTCTGACAGACCCTGACAGGACAGCAGATCTGTCAAGTGTAGTAGCAGATCTGATGTCCTTCTCTTACCTCTAAAGTAAATTGCTGTTTAACACTGCACAACTCATAAATTAGATCAGCTGAGGAGTTCTCGCCACTCATATAGGAATGTTGTCCCATAGACATATGTAAAGCTGTCGGACAAAATACAGGGCCACGCATACAGTGAGAAGCAAACTTATTCCAGCCAAGCCATATTCTTCATGCAGACAACTCTGGTGTATGGGAGAGTCATCTGTGTTTTCTACCAGGCCGTTCTTAACACAACGTGCAATGTGCTAACCTAACCACAAATGTGCGATCCCAACCAACCCACCTAACCTAACTTAACCTAATGTATGTTACGAACCCAAGTTCATCGTCAGAGCACGGAGCAGTGACGTCAGCGCCATCTGTGAGTCCGCTCCCGAAACCCCCACAAAATGGACAACGCCATCTAGTGATGACAGGAATGTACCGGCGAGAGGCGCTAGATTCCTGTCCTAGTAGCTCGAGAGGTAGCCGGTGCTGACCTCTGGTGAGGTGACGCTTAGACAATCAGCACCATCTATTGAGCGAAAATGTGTATGTTTGTGGCTAAGCCAGTAAGTGATATTTCCTAGTGGTCCCATGTAGTGTCCCAGTGTACTGATGACGTGTGCATATTCACGGAGTCAACGTAGGGCTGCTGTGCTGTAAGAAGAGTCAGTCTACCTAAGGCAGCCAAGGTCTCTACACCAGTCTGCTTTACAGAAGCAGTGAGCCGCTGTCGGACAAGAACTGTAGAGTGTTCAACTGTCTGCCTGAGGAGTGGCAGTGATGGGATTCGCCATACCCAGGGCTGGCTGGTGGAAGAGACAACCGACTGTGGTGCCGAAAGAGGAGAGTAACCAGCGAGTTACACGAAGCTCCTGCCTAGGGCTCCCAACCCTAGTATTCGCTCGTGAAGTGGCCTAACAGCGTGAGGCTGATTGGTACCTGCCAGCAACAGGCTGGACTGTGGTTGTGGGCCTTCACGAAGAGGCACCTAGTGGAATTGTGGTTTGGCTGGCCCGTGACCAGGGTAGACTCATCGTTGTTTCCTGGTACCTGCTGAGGGTAGTACCATGGATAAGGAAACCCGGTACAAGACTGCAGGGAGTGAGCTTCGCCGAGTGTTCAGTGTCTTCTGAGAGAGACGATGATGTACATAGTGTAGTAATATTTTCTTTTTAAGACTTTTATATATATATATGGTGATGGGAAGAATAATTATATATGGTTAAAGTGACGAACTGGTGTATTTAATGTACCTCCTCTCTTTTGTTTTACTTGCATTACTGAGCTCACCCCTTGAAAGCCACTACTAGCTTGGGGCCGGATACCAGAACTTTCGTACCACATGAAAAGAACCCGGTTACGTCCCATTGTGGCTGTAACAATGCACAATGCATTGAAAACGTGGATATTTGTAAACTGCTATTTCTCATAATATGTCACCATTTGTACGTTGCTTACCATAACGTTCCCATGGTATGTGTGTGACGTTGACACTGATTACCCCTCACTGACAGGGAACAGTCGCATCTTTGGGTGGTTTCTCCTGCTTTGGCCCCCACTTGCACTCAACTCTCACCTGTGCCTCCTAGTAGCTGTTTGCAGGCAACAGCGGCCACACCCTGGACAACTGCTTCAACTGGCGGACAAATCCAGGTGAGGGTAGGCGAAGGTTTGAGACCTACGGTGAACTAAGGCGTGTCTACCTACGCATGCGAAGACTGGAGGACCCGACGGACTGTGCGGAGGAAACAACCAGAATGGTTTAATGGGCAGGAAGGCGGACCAACAAGGCGTTGTGGAGCACAACTAGCGCACAGAGAGACACATAGAACACTGCTGGCCATCCACTGCATCCTAACCTGTCTCCTGCCATCTGTACTTGTCTTGTCTCTGGGCCCAGAGAGGCCGGGACGAGAGAGTGAGGCTGACAAATTTGTGCAACACTTCCTCACTTTAATCCAAGTCAAGCGCATGTCAGAACTTCAACCCATACCGTGCGACCTTAAGTTCTGTGTGGGCGAGTGGCGAAGCAGCAGGTGAGGATACACTGGAAGTTGTAGTCACAGACCTGCACACAGGTGGCTTAGGGCTTGGGGTCGGTCTCTACTGGACCCAAGCAGCAGCAGAGTTCGGCATCCCTCTCCCCCCCCCCCCCGGGTGTCTGAGCAGCCCTCTTCAGGACACACACTGCTCACTTCCATGGAGGTAGGGTCCTAAAAGGTGTCCTAAACATAGACTGCTTCAATTCACCCCTGACTAGCAAGCCGCAGATGGCAGGGATCCCCCCCCCCAAAGTGGTTGAACAAATACCAAGGGAGACAGACCTGAAAGGTGAACTGCACCAGTTGTAAAGGAACTAGCGCGCTACAATGTGGACACAGCAGCACTCAGTGGAACACCTTGGCTTACAAAGGTCAGCTTACAGAAGGTGGTGGTGGGTACACCTTTTTCTGGAGTGGTCGCAGTAGCGCTGAAGGACGAGAAGAGAAGCTGGAGTTGCCATCAGATCCCACCTCGCCCAAAAACTTGCCAAGCTCCCAGAAGGCATCAATGACCACCTAATGACACTTCAACTCCCGCTTGGAAGCAAGAGGAGCGCAACGCTGATCCATGCATATGTCCCAACCATGATGACATCAAGGACAAATTCAAGGAGGAACTCGACAACCTCACTGCAGCAGTCCCAAAGTCAGAGAAGCTAATTATCCTCGGGGACGTCCACGCCAGAGTAGGGACACACTACCAGACCTGTGAAGGAACCATTGGAAGACATGACACTGGCAGGTGCAACAACAATGACCTTCTGTTCCTCACGTTGTGTGCTACGGTCGACCTCATCGTCACCAACACACTGTTTCACCTTCCCACCCGCAACAAGACATCATGGATGCTCCCACGCTATAGGCCTTGGCATCTGATTGTGTCATGACCAGGAAGACAGACCGGCAGGAGGTGAGAGTGACTAAGGCCAAGTGTGGTGCTGACTGCTGGACTGACCATCGCCTCATTGTGTCCAAGTGCTGGACTGACCATCGCCTCATTGTGTCCAAGTGCAGACTTCACGTCCTGCCCACAAGAAGACCCCCCAAGGTCAGAAGACTCTAAAGACTCATTGTCTCAAGCTGAAGAGAAGCAAAGTTGCTGAAGAATCCAGGACAACATTAAGGTGAGAAGGGCAGCCTTCAGAGATGCCGTCTACCATACTGCCCTCTAGCACCTCGAACCAGCAACCCGCAGAAACCAGGACTCTTCCGACGAAGACGACGAGGAGATACAGGTATTGCTGTCAACAACATCGCCCAGAATGACCCTACATCACAAAGTAAGAAAGATGCCTTTGCCAGTACCTGAAGAATGGTGCCAAGGAAACTCCTGTCAGATACAAGATGTCGAGGTTACGCAGGCAGTGGCTACACTCAAGGCTCTATGACGCCCTGAAGGCTCTATGACGCCCTGAAGGCTCTATGACGCCCGGAAGACTCTCTGACGCCCTGAAGACTCTGTGACGCCCTGAAGGCTCTATGACGCCCTGAAAGCTCTATGGCGCCCTCAAGGCTCTGTGACGCCCTCAAGGCTCTATGACGCCCTGAAGGCTCTATGATGCCCTGAAAGCTCTATGACGCCCTGAAAGCTCTATGACGCCCTGAAGGCTCTATGACACACTCAAGGCTCTATGACGCCCTGAAGGCTCTATGACGCCCTGAAGGCTCTATGACATACTCAAGGCTCTATGACGCCCTGAAGGCTCTATGATGCCCTGAAGGCTCTATGACACCCTGAAGGCTCTATGATGCCCTGAAGGCTTTATGACGCTCTGAAGGCTCTATGATGCCCTGAAGGCTCAATGACGCCCTGAAGGCTCTATGACGCCCTGAAGGCTCTATGATGCCCTGAAGGCTCTATGATGCCCTGAAGGCTCTATGACGCCCTGAAGGCTCTATGACGCCCTGAAGGCTCTATGATGCCCTGAAGGCTCAATGCCGCCCTGAAGGCTCTATGACGCCCTGAAGGCTCTATGACGCCCTGAAGGCTCTATGACGCCCTGAAGGCTCTATGACGCCCTGAAGGCTCTATGACGCCCTGAAGGCTATATATGGACGACAGCCCTCTGCCTCGTCAGGTGGTTGTGACCCACCAGCTGGTGTAGGTCAGGTGGTTGTGACCCACCAGCTGGTGTACAGGTCAGGTGGTTGTGACCCACCAGCTGGTGTACAGGTCAGGTGGTTGTGACCCACCAGCTGGTGTACAGGTCAGGTGGTTGTGACCCACCAGCTGGTGCAGAGGTCAGGTGGTTATGACCCACCAGCTGGTACAGAGGTCAGGTGGTTGTGACCCACCAGCTGGTGCAGAGGTCAGGTGGTTGTGACCCACCAGCTGGTGCAGAGGTCAGGTGGTTGTGACCCACCAGCTGGTGCAGATGTCAGGTGGTTGTGACCCACCAGCTGGTGCAGAGGTCAGGTGGTTGTGACCCACCAGCTGGTGTAGAGGTCAGGTGGTTGTGACCCACCAGCTGGTGCAGAGGTCAGGTGGTTGTGACCCACCAGCTGGTGTAGAGGTCAGGTGGTTGTGACCCACCAGCTGGTGTAGAGGTCAGGTGGTTGTGACCCACCAGCTGGTGCAGAGGTCAGGTGGTTGTGACCCACCAGCTGGTGCAGAGGTCAGGTGGTTGTGACCCACCAGCTGGTGTACAGGTCAGGTGGTTGTGACCCACCAGCTGGTGCAGAGGTCAGGTGGTTATGACCCACCAGCTGGTACAGAGGTCAGGTGGTTGTGACCCACCAGCTGGTGCAGAGGTCAGGTGGTTGTGACCCACCAGCTGGTGTAGAGGTCAGGTGGTTGTGACCCACCAGCTGGTACAGAGGTCAGGTGGTTGTGACCCACCAGCTGGTGTAGAGGTCAGGTGGTTGTGACCCACCAGCTGGTGCAGAGGTCAGGTGGTTGTGACCCACCAGCTGGTGTAGAGGTCAGGTGGTTGTGACCCACCAGCTGGTGCAGAGGTCAGGTGGTTGTGACCCACCAGCTGGTGCAGAGGTCAGGTGGTTGTGACCCACCAGCTGGTGTACAGGTCAGGTGGTTGTGACCCACCAGCTGGTGTACAGGTCAGGTGGTTGTGACCCACCAGCTGGTGCAGAGGTCAGGTGGTTGTGACCCACCAGCTGGTGCAGAGGTCAGGTGGTTGTGACCCACCAGCTGGTGTAGAGGTCAGGTGGTTGTGACCCACCAGCTGGTGCAGAGGTCAGGTGGTTGTGACCCACCAGCTGGTGTAGAGGTCAGGTGGTTGTGACCCACCAGCTGGTATAGAGGTCAGGTGGTTGTGACCCACCAGCTGGTGCAGAGGTCAGGTGGTTGTGACCCACCAGCTGGTGCAGAGGTCAGGTGGTTGTGACCCACCAGCTGGTGCAGAGGTCAGGTGGTTGTGACCCACCAGCTGGTGTAGAGGTCAGGTGGTTGTGACCCACCAGCTGGTGCAGAGGTCAGGTGGTTGTGACCCACCAGCTGGTGCAGAGGTCAGGTGGTTGTGACCCACCAGCTGGTGCAGAGGTCAGGTGGTTGTGACCCACCAGCTGGTGCAGAGGTCAGGTGGTTGTGACCCACCAGCTGGTGCAGAGGTCAGGTGGTTGTGACCCACCAGCTGGTGCAGAGGTCAGGTGGTGCAGAGGTCAGGTGGTTGTGACCCACCAGCTGGTGCAGAGGTCAGGTGGTTGTGACCCACCAGCTGGTGCAGAGGTCAGGTGGTTGTGACCCACCAGCTGGTGTAGAGGTCAGGTGGTTGTGACCCACCAGCTGGTGCAGAGGTCAGGTGGTTGTGACCCACCAGCTGGTGCAGAGGTCAGGTGGTTGTGACCCACCAGCTGGTGCAGAGGTCAGGTGGTTGTGACCCACCAGCTGGTGCAGAGGTCAGGTGGTTGTGACCCACCAGCTGGTGCAGAGGTCAGGTGGTTGTGACCCACCAGCTGGTGCAGAGGTCAGGTGGTTGTGACCCACCAGCTGGTGCAGAGGTCAGGTGGTTGTGACCCACCAGCTGGTGCAGAGGTCAGGTGGTTGTGACCCACCAGCTGGTACAGAGGTCAAGTGGTTGTGACCCACCAGCTGGTGCAGAGGTCAGGTGGTTGTGACCCACCAGCTGGTGCAGAGGTCAGGTGGTTGTGACCCACCAGCTGGTGTAGAGGTCAGGTGGTTGTGACCCACCAGCTGGTGTAGAGGTCAGGTGGTTGTGACCCACCAGCTGGTACAGAGGTCAGGTGGTTGTGACCCACCAGCTGGTGTACAGGTCAGGTGGTTATGACCCACCAGCTGGTGCAGAGGTCAGGTGGTTGTGACCCACCAGCTGGTGCAGAGGTCAGGTCAGGAAGCCTATAGATAAACACCCCCAAACAGACCCTAATCCACCTAACTCTATCCCCGACATCAGACAACAAACAGCAACCTCTAACAGCCTGATTAACCACACTGTCAACCAAACCAGGAATTATTTACCCATGATTCTGCTCACCAATGGAAATCACATAATTTTATTATCCCATACCGTGTGTGTTCGAGCCCAACCTATAACCCTGGCCGCCACACGGGCCTAAATATTATTTCAGCGTATAGTTGACGCGCGAATGGTCTATATTGACAAATCCTTTCTATTTACCAACCCAAATTAAAGTTTAATTCCATGAAAAATGATTTTTAAATATATTATGGGTCGACCAATGTAAACAATATATGGTGAGCGGGGTTAAGCCTTTGTGCTAATGGTGGGGGTCTATTACCACCTGTTTCACGACTCGTGGCCCGCTTTACTCCCCGGCCCACTCCCTTCAAGCACCCCCACACCCCCAAGAACTGCCCCTCTCCCTTCCTTAACTTGTGCACAACCGTTACTTCCATCCCAGACCACATCCTTCTAACTTCCCTGCCACATCCTTCTAACTTCCCTGCCACATCCTTCTAACTTCCCTGCCACATCCTACTAACTTCCCTGCCACATCCTTCTAACTTCCCTGCCACATCCCTCTAACTTCCCTGCCACATCCTCCTAACTTCCCTGCCACATCCTGCTAACTTCCCTACCACATCCTTCTAACTTCCCTGCCACATCCTACTAACTTCCCTGCCACATCCTACTAACTTCCCTGCCACATCCTACTAACTTCCCTGCCACATCCTACTAACTTCCCTGCCACATCCCTCTAACTTCCCTGCCACATCCTACTAACTTCCCTGCCACATCCCTCTAACTTCCCTGCCACATCCTGCTAACTTCCCTACCACATCCTTCTAACTTCCCTGCCACATCCTACTAACTTCCCTGCCACATCCTACTAACTTCCCTGCCACATCCTACTAACTTCCCTGCCACATCCTTCTAACTTCCCTGCCACATCCCTCTAACTTCCCTGCCACATCCTCCTAACTTCCCTGCCACATCCTGCTAACTTCCCTGCCACATCCTACTAACTTCCCTGCCACATCCTGCTAACTTCCCTGCCACATCCTACTAACTTCCCTGCCACATCCTGCTAACTTCCCTGCCAAATCCTTCTAACTTCCCTGCCACATCCTGCTAACTTCCCTGCCACATCCTACTAACTTCCCTGCCACATCCTACTAACTTCCCTGCCACATCCTGCTAACTTCCCTGCGACATCCTACTAACTTCCCTGCCACATCCTACTAACTTCCCTGTCTCATCCTACTAACTTCCCTGCTACATCCTACTAACTTCCCTGCCACATCCTACTAACTTCCCTGCCACATCCTACTAACTTCCCTGCCACATCCTTCTAACTTCCCTGCCACATCCTACTAACTTCCCTGCCACATCCTACTAACTTCCCTGCCACATCCTTCTAACTTCCCTGCCACATCCTGCTAACTTCCCTGCCACATCCTACTAACTTCCCTGCCACATCCTACTAACTTCCCTGCCACATCCTACTAACTTCCCTGCCACATCCTTCTAACTTCCCTGCCACATCCTTCTAATTTTCCTGCCACATCCTACTAACTTCCTTCCATCCACTACCAGCCTCACCCTCCACCCACTACCAGCCTCCCCCTCCACCCACTACCTGCCTCACCCTCCACCCACTACCTGCCTCACCCTCCACCCACTACCAGCCTCACCCTCCACCCACTACCAGCCTAACCCTCCACCCACCACCAGCCTCCCCCTCCACCCACTACCTGCCTCACCCTCCACCCACTACCAGCCTCACCGTCCACCCACTACCAGCCTCACCCTCCACCCACTACCAGCCTCCCCCTCCACCCACTACCAGCCTTACCCTACACCCAATACCTGCCTCACCCTCCACCCACTACCTGCCTCACCCCCCACCCACTACCTGCCTCACCCTCCGCCCACTACCAGCCTCACCCTCCACCCACTACCAGCCTCCCCCTCCACCCACTACCTGCCACACCCTCCACCCACTACCAGCCTCACCCTCCACCCACAACCAGCCTCACTCTCCACCCACTACCTGCCTCACCCTCCACCCACTACCAGCCTCACCCTCCACCCACTACCAGCCTCCCCCTCCACCCACTACCTGCCTCACCCTCCACCCACTACCTGCCTCACCCTCCACCCACTACCAGCCTCACCCTCCACCCACTACCAGCCTAACCCTCCACCCACCACCAGCCTCCCCCTCCACCCACTACCTGCCTCACCCTCCACCCACTACCAGCCTCACCCTCCACCCACTACCAGCCTCACCCTCCACCCACTACCAGCCTCACCCTCCACCCACTACCAGCCTTACCCTACACCCAATACCTGCCTCACCCTCCACCCACTACCTGCCTCACCCCCCACCCACTACCTGCCTCACCCTCCGCCCACTACCAGCCTCACCCTCCACCCACTACCTGCCTCACCCTCCACCCACTACCTGCCTCACCCCCCACCCACTACCTACCTCACCCTCCACCCACTACCAGCCTCACCCTCCACCCACTACCTGCCTCACCCTCCACCCACTACCAGCCTCACCCTCCACCCATTGCCAGCCCCATCCTCCTCCCACTACCAGCCTCACCCTCCACCCACTACCAGCCTCACCCTCCACCCAGTACCAGCCCCACCCTCCACCCACTACCAGCCTCACCCTCCACCCACTACCAGCCTCACCCTCCACCCACCACCAGCCCCACCCTCCACCCACTACCAGCCTCACCTCCACCCACCACCAGCCCCAACCTCTACCCACTACCAGCTTCACCCTCCACCCACTACCAGCCTCACCCTCCACCCACTACCAGCCTCCACCCACTACCAGCCTCACCCTCCACCCACTACCAGCCTCACCCTCCACCCACTGCCAGCCTCACCCTCCACCCACTACCAGCCTCACCCTCCACCCAACACCAGCCCAACCCTCCACCCACTACCAGCCTCCACCCACTTCCAGCCTCACCCTCCACCCACTACCAGCCTCACCCTCCACCCACTACCAGCCTCACCCTCCACCCACTACCTGCCTCACCCTTCACCCACTAACTGTCTCACCCTCCACCCACTACCAGCCTCACCCTCCACTCACTACCAGCCTCACCCTCCACCCACTACCAGCCTCACCCTCCACCCAACACCAGCCCCACCCTCCACCCACTACCAGCCTCACCCTCCACCCACTACCAGCCTCACCCTCCACCCATTACCAGCCTCCACCCACTACCAGTCCCACCTTCCACCCACTACCTGCCTCACCCTCCACCCACTACCAGCCCCACCCTCCACCCACTACCAGCCTCACCCTCCACCCACTACCAGCCTCACCCTCCACCCACTACCAGCCTCCCCCTCCACCCACTACCAGCCTCACCCTCCACCCACTACCAGCCTCACCCTCCACCTACTACCAGCCCCACCCTCCTCCCACTACCAGCCCCACCCTCCAACCACTACCAGCCCCACCCTCCACCTACTATCAGCCTCCCCCTCCACCCACTACTAGCCTCACCCTCCACCCACTACCAGCCCCACCCTCCACCCACTACCAGCCTCACCCTCCACCCACAACCAGCCTCACTCTCCACCCACTACCTGCCTCACCCTCCACCCACTACCAGCCTCACCCTCCACCCACTACCAGCCTCCCCCTCCATCCACTACCTGCCTCACCCTCCACCCACTACCTGCCTCACCCTCCACCCACTACCAGCCTCACCCTCCACCCACTACCAGTCTAACCCTCCACCCACCACCAGCCTCCCCCTCCACCCACTACCTGCCTCACCCTCCACCCACTACCAGCCTCACCCTCCACCCACTACCAGCCTCACCCTCTACCCACTACCAGCCTCCCCCTCCACCCACTACCAGCCTAACCCTACACCCAATACCTGCCTCACCCTCCAACCACTACCTGCCTCACCCCCCACCCACTACCTGCCTCACCCTCCGCCCACTACCAGCCTCACCCTCCACCCACTACCTGCCTCACCCTCCACCCACTACCTGCCTCACCCCCCACCCACTACCTACCTCACCCTCCACCCACTACCAGCCTCACCCTCCACCCACTACCAGCCTCACCCTCCACCCACTACCTACCTCACCCTCCACCCACTACCAGCCCCACCCTCCACCCACTACCAGCCTCCACCCACTACCAGCCTCACCCTCCACCCACTACCAGCCCCAGCCTCACCCTCCACCCAGTACCTGCCTCACCCTCCACCCACTACCAGCCTCACCCTCCACCCACTACCAGCCTCACCCTCCACCCATTACCAGCCCCACCCTCCACCCACTACCAGCCTCACCCTCCACCCACTACCAGCCTCACCCTCCACCCAGTACCAGCCCCACCCTCCACCCACTACCAGCCTCACCCTCCACCCACTACCAGCCTCACCCTCCACCCACCACCAGCCCCACCCTCCACCCACTACCAGCCTCACCTCCACCCACCACCAGCCCTAACCTCCACCCACTACCAGCTTCACCCTCCACCCACTACCAGCCTCACCCTCCACCCACTACCAGCCTCCACCCACTACCAGCCTCCACCCACTACCAGCCTCACCCTCCACCCACTGCCAGCCTCACCCTCCACCCACTACCAGCCTCACCCTCCACCCAACACCAGCCCCACCCTCCACCCACTACCAGCCTCCACCCACTACCAGCCTCACCCTCCACCCACTACCAGCCTCACCCTCCACCCACTACCAGCCTCACCCTCCACCCACTACCTGCCTCACCCTCCACCCACTAACTGTCTCACCCTCCACCCACTACCAGCCTCACCCTCCACTCACTACCAGCCTCACCCTCCACCCACTACCAGCATCACCCTCCACCCAACACCAGCCCCACCCTCCACCCACTACCAGCCTCACCCTCCACCCACTACCAGCCTCACCCTCCACCCATTACCAGCCTCCACCCACTACCAGCCCCACCCTCCACCCACTACCTGCCTCACCCTCCACCCACTACCAGCCCCACCCTCCACCCACTACCAGCCTCACCCTCCACCCACTACCAGCCTCACCCTCCACCCACTACCAGCCTCCCTCTCCACCCACCACCAGCCTCACCCTCCACCCACTACCAGCCTCACCCTCCACCTACTACCAGCCCCACCCTCCTCCCACTACCAGCCCCACCCTCCAACCACTACCAGCCCCACCCTCCACCTACTATCAGCCTCCCCCTCCACCCACTACCAGCCTCACCCTCCACCCACTACCAGCCCCACCCTCCACCCACTACCAGCCTCAGCCTCCACCCACTACCAGCCTCAGCCTCCACCCAGTACCAGCCCCACCCTCCACCCACTACCAGCCTCCCCCTCCACCCACTACCAGCCTCACCCTCCACCCACTACATGTTCCACCCTCCACCCACTACCAGCCTCACCCTCCACCCACTACCAGCCTCACCCTCCACCCACTACCTGCCTCACCCTCCACCCACTACCAGCCTCACCCTCCACCCACTACCAGCCCCACCCTCCACCCACTACCAGCCTCACCCTCCACCCACTACCAGCCTCACCCTCCACCCACTACCAGCCTCACCCTCCACCCACTACCACCAGCCCCACCCTCCACCCACTACCAGCCTCACCCTCCACCCACTACCAGCCCACTCCACCCACTACCAGCCTCCCCCTCCACCCACTACCTGCCTCACCCTCAACCCACTACCTGCCTCACCCTCCACCCACTACCAGCCTCACCCTCCACCCACTACCAGCCTAACCCTCCACCCACCACCAGCCTCCCCCTCCACCCACTACCAGCCTTACCCTACACCCAATACCAGCCCCACCCTCCACCCACTACCAGCCTCACCCTCCACCCACTACCAGCCTCCCCCTCCACCCACTACCTGCCTCACCCTCAACCCACTACCTGCCTCACCCTCCACCCACTACCAGCCTCACCCTCCACCCACTACCAGCCTAACCCTCCACCCACCACCAGCCTCCCCCTCCACCCACTACCAGCCTTACCCTACACCCAATACCAGCCTCACCCTCCACCCACTACCTGCCTCACCCCCCACCCACTACCTGCCTCACCCTCCGCCCACTACCAGCCTCACCCTCCACCCACTACCTGCCTCACCCTCCACCCACTACCTGCCTCACCCCCCACCCACTACCTACCTCACCCTCCACCCACTACCAGCCTCACCCTCCACCCACTACCAGCCTCACCCTCCACCCACTACCTGCCTCACCCTCCACCCACTACCAGCCCCACCCTCCACCCACTACCAGCCTCACCCTTCACCCACTACCAGCCCCAGCCTCACCCTCCACCCAGTACCTGCCTCACCCTCCACCCACTACCAGCCTCACCCTCCACCCACTACCAGCCTCACCCTCCACTCATTACCAGCCCCACCCTCCACCCACTACCAGCCTCACCCTCCACCCACTACCAGCCTCACCCTCCACCCAGTACCAGCCCCACCCTCCACCCACTACCAGCCTCACCCTCCACCCACTACCAGCCTCACCCTCCACCCACCACCAGCCCCACCCTCCACCCACTACCAGCCTCACCTCCACCCACCACCAGCCCCAACCTCCACCCACTACCAGCTTCACCCTCCACCCACTACCAGCCTCACCCTCCACCCACTACCAGCCTCCACCCACTACCAGCCTTACCCTCCACCCACTACCAGCCTCACCCTCCACCCACTGCCAGCCTCACCCTCCACCCACTACCAGCCTCACCCTCCACCCAACACCAGCCCCACCCTCCACCCACTACCAGCCTCCACCCACTACCAGCCTCACCCTCCACCCACTACCAGCCTCACCCTCCACCCACTACCAGCCTCACCCTCCACCCACTACCTGCCTCACCCTCCACCCACTAACTGTCTCACCCTCCACCCACTACCAGCCTCACCCTCCACTCACTACCAGCCTCACCCTCCACCCACTACCAGCCTCATCCTCCACCCAACACCAGCCCCACCCTCCACCCACTACCAGCCTCCACCCACTACCAGCCTCACCCTCCACCCACTACCAGCCTCACCCTCCACCCATTACCAGCCTCCACCCACTACCAGCCCCACCCTCCACCCACTACCTGCCTCACCCTCCACCCACTACCAGCCCCACCCTCCACCCACTACCAGCCTCACCCTCCACCCACTACCAGCCTCACCCTCCACCCACTACCAGCCTCACCCTCCACCCACTACCAGCCTCACCCTCCACCCACTACCAGCCTCCACCCACTACCAGCCTCACTCTCCACCCACTACCAGCCCCACCCTCCACCCACTACCAGCCTCACCCTCCACCCACTACCAGCCTCACCCTCCACCCACTACCAGCCTCCCTCTCCACCCACCACCAGCCTCACCCTCCACCCACTACCAGCCTCCACCCACTACCAGCCTCACCCTCCACCCACTACCAGCCTCACCCTCCACCCACCACCTGCCTCACCCTCCACCCACTACGAGCCTTCACCCACTACCAGCCTCACCCTCCACCCACTACCAGCCTCCACCCACTACCAGCCTCACCCTCCACCCACTACCAGCCACCACCCACTACCAGCCTCCACCCACTACCAGCCTCCACCCACTACCAGCCTTCACCCACTACCAGCCTCACCCTCCACCCACTACCAGCCTCCACCCACAACCAGCCTCCACCCACTACCAGCCTCCACCCACTACCAGCCTCCACCCACTACCAGCCTCCACCCACTACCAGCCACCACCCACTACCAGCCTCCACCCACTACCAGCCTCCACCCACTACCAGCCACCACCCACTATCAGCCTCCACCCACTACCGCCCTCCACCCACTACCTGCCTCACGGCTACGCTTTCATTAGCCAACTCTGCCCTGGGAAATCTGCCTTGTGATATATGATTTAACATTTTTATGAGTTCTTTTAAGATAATAAAGTCGGGTTTAACTTATTTTTAATACAATAATTTGTTGCAAGTTTGCAAAGGAAATATAACTCGGTGAAGAGCATTCTCTGAGGTGCGCGGTGTTGACCAGCGTCTGAGGTGCGCGGTGTTGACCAGCCTCTGAGGTGCGCGGTGTTGACCAGCCTCTGAGGTGCGCGGTGTTGACCAGCCTCTGAGGTGCGCGGTGTTGACCAGCCTCTGAGGTGCGCGGTGTTGACCAGCGTCTGAGGTGCGCGGTGTTGACCAGCGTCTGAGGTGCGCGGTGTTGACCAGCCTCTGAGGTGCGCGGTGTTGACCAGCCTCTGAGGTGCGCGGTGTTGACCAGCCTCTGAGGTGCGCGGTGTTGACCAGCCTCTGAGGTGCGCGGTGTTGACCAGCCTCTGAGGTGCGCGGTGTTGACCAGCCTCTGAGGTGCGCGGTGTTGACCAGCCTCTGAGGTGCGCGGTGTTGACCAGCCTCTGAGGTGCGCGGTGTTGACCAGCCTCTGAGGTGCGCGGTGTTGACCAGCCTCTGAGGTGCGCGGTGTTGACCAGCCTCTGAGGTGCGCGGTGTTGACCAGCCTCTGAGGTGCGCGGTGTTGACCAGCCTCTGAGGTGCGCGGTGTTGACCAGCCTCTGAGGTGCGCGGTGTTGACCAGCCTCTGAGGTGCGCGGTGTTGACCAGCCTCTGAGGTGCGCGGTGTTGACCAGCCTCTGAGGTGCGCGGTGTTGACCAGCCTCTGAGGTGCGCGGTGTTGACCAGCCTCTGAGGTGCGCGGTGTTGACCAGCCTCTGAGGTGCGCGGTGTTGACCAGCCTCTGAGGTGCGCGGTGTTGACCAGCCTCTGAGGTGCGCGGTGTTGACCAGCCTCTGAGGTGCGCGGTGTTGACCAGCCTCTGAGGTGCGCGGTGTTGACCAGCCTCTGAGGTGCGCGGTGTTGACCAGCCTCTGAGGTGCGCGGTGTTGACCAGCCTCTGAGGTGCGCGGTGTTGACCAGCCTCTGAGGTGCGCGGTGTTGACCAGCCTCTGAGGTGCGCGGTGTTGACCAGCCTCTGAGGTGCGCGGTGTTGACCAGCCTCTGAGGTGCGCGGTGTTGACCAGCCTCTGAGGTGCGCGGTGTTGACCAGCCTCTGAGGTGCGCGGTGTTGACCAGCCTCTGAGGTGCGCGGTGTTGACCAGCCTCTGAGGTGCGCGGTGTTGACCAGCCTCTGAGGTGCGCGGTGTTGACCAGCCTCTGAGGTGCGCGGTGTTGACCAGCCTCTGAGGTGCGCGGTGTTGACCAGCCTCTGAGGTGCGCGGTGTTGACCAGCCTCTGAGGTGCGCGGTGTTGACCAGCCTCTCAGGTTATTGTATATTTATAATATACATAATATATATATATATATATATATATATATATATATATATATATATATATATATATATAATGTGTGCGTGTGTGTGTATTATATATAATGCATTTTCAAAAGAATAATTTAACTAGAATGTATTGCACTAATTATTAATGAAAACAACAACAGCAACAACAACATACAGTCTCATCACTTGAGAATGAACCATGGAGGTTCGAAGCGTTGTGTCAGTTTATAATTAGTGTAAACAATTCTACACTTAACTATTCGTTGAATGTGCCTCGAACAAAGCTGACAGAGTAGTGCGTTCTGGCTATTAGGTACGACATATGAATTATATATATATTGCTCTACTGTTTAATATTTCTCTGTATTGCTCAATACTGCTCAGTATTTTGAGAGTGTGCACAATGTTGCTCCTGCCACACGGGCATTAAGCGGTGTCTGTAACCCTTAATGCTTAGTGATCTCTACGGAGGAGGGCAGTCAGGCCCCTCACGTGAGGGGTGAGACGGAGGGAGGCCGGTGTGAGGTGGTGGTGGAGACGCCCCACTCCCACAGCTGGTGGTCCAAGATGAGACGCCCCGCTCCCACAGCAGGTGGCCCAAGATGAGACGCCCCACTCCCACAGCTGGTGGTCCAAGATGAGACGCCCCACTCCCACAGCTGGTGGTCCAAGATGAGACGCCCCGCTCCCACAGCAGGTGGTCCAAGATGAGACGCCCCACTCCCGCAGCTGGTGGTCCAAGATGAGACGCCCCGCTCCCACAGCAGGTGGCCCAAGATGAGACGCCCCACTCCCACAGCTGGTGGTCCAAGATGAGACGCCCCGCTCCCACAGCAGGTGGCCCAAGATGAGACGCCCCACTCCCACAGCTGGTGGTCCAAGATGAGACGCCCCGCTCCCACAGCTGGTGGCCCAAGATGAGACGCCCCACTTCCACAGCTGGTGGCCCAAGATGAGACGCCCCACTCCCACAGCAGGTGGCCCAAGATGAGACGCCCCACTCCCACAGCTGGTGGCCCAAGATGAGACGCCCCACTCCCACAGCAGGTGGCCCAAGATGAGACGCCCCACTCCCACAGCTGGTGGCCCAAGATGAGACGCCCCACTCCCACAGCAGGTGGCCCAAGATGAGACGCCCCTCTCCCACAGCTAGACTCGACTTGATATTCACCCTGAATGAGTCAGAAATAAGGGAAGTCAAAGTTGAAGGCCCCATACGAATGAGTGACCAAAGTGTACTGACCTTTGAGTACTTGGTGGAGGTAGGGATAACCTATCCAAGGATGGGATCGGAGGGAAAAAGACTGATTACCGAAGAGGAAAATATGACGAGATGAGGAACTTCCTCAGGGGAATACCATGGGGAAACAGAACTTAGAGACAAGAATGTGCCGGTCATGATGGATTTTGTCACCCAAAAGTGCCAGGAAGCTGCAGACAGGTTTATCCCCGTCCAAAAGGAGAAAAACGAAAAGCAACAGAAAAACCCATGGTTCAACCAGGAATGTAAGGTAGCGAAACAGCTGAGTAAAAGAACATGGAGAAACTACAGAAATAACAGAACACCAGAGAGCAGGGAGAGATACCAGAGGGCCAGAAATGAGTACATCAGAGTGAGGAGGGAAGCAGAGAGACAGTTTGAAAATGACATCGCGAGTAAAGCCAAGACCCAACCAAAGCTGCTCCACAGCCACATCAGGAGGAAAACAGCAGTGAAAGAACAAGTGATGAAGCTGTGGAAAGGGGAGAACAGATACACAGAGAATGACAAGGAGGTGTGTGAAGAACTCAACAAGAGATTCCAGGAGGTCTTCACAATAGAACAAGGAGAAGCCCCTGCACTAAATGAGGAGGCGGCAAACCAAGCAACCTTGGAGGAATTTGACCTCACCAGTGATGAGGTCAAAAGGTGTCTGCTGGAGCTGGATGTGACAAAGGCTGTTGGGCCTGACAATCTCACCATGGATACTAAAGGAAGGTGCAGAAGCACTAAGTGTGCAACTCTCTATGGTGTATAACAGGTCACTGGAAACAGGAGACTTACCAGAAAGTTGGAAGACAGCTAACGTGGTCCCAATATACAAAAAGGGTGACAGGCAAGAGGCACTGAACTACAGGCCAGTTTCCTTAACTTGTATACCATGCAAGGTGCTGGAGAAGATCGTGACGGAAAAGGCTCGTAGAGTATCTGGAGGGAAATAACTTTGTAACGCACCACCAACATGGGTTCAGAGATGGTAAATCGTGCCTCACAGGTTTAATAGAATTTTATGACCAGGCAACGAAAATTAGGCAGGAAAGAGAAGGGTGGGCCGACTGCATTTTCCTGGATTGCCAAAAAGCCTTTGACACAGTACCCCATAAAAGGCTGTTAAAAAAGTTGGAGCAACAGGCAGGAGTAAAAGGGAAGGTGCTCCAGTGGATAAGGGAGTACTTAAGCAACAGGAAACAGCGAGTAACGGTGAGGGGGGAGACTTCAGAGTGGCGAGATGTCACCAGCGGAGTCCCACAGGGCTCAGTACTTGGACCCATCCTGTTTCTAATATATGTGAACGATCTTCCAGAGGGTATAGACTCATTCCTCTCGATGTTTGCTGATGATGCAAAAATTATGAGAAGAATCAAGACGGATGAAGATAGACAGAGACTACAGGATGACCTGGATAAACTGGAGGAATGGTCTAAAAAATGGCTGCTGAAGTTCAACTCTGGAAAGTGTAAGGTGATGAAATTAGGCGAAGGGAGCAGGAGGCTGAACACAAGGTATCATCTGGGAGGGGAAATCCTGCAAGAGTCAAATAGAGAGAAGGATCTGGGGGTTGATATCACACCGAACCTGTCCCCAGAGGCCCACATCAAAAGAATATCATCAGCGGCATATGCTAGACTGGCCAACATAAGAACTGCCTTCTGAAACTTGTGTAAGGAATCTTTCAGAACCCTGTATACCACTTATGTAAGACCAATCCTGGAGTATGCAGCTCCAGCCTGGAGTCCATACCTAGTTAAACACAAGACAAAGTTAGAGAAGATTCAGCGGTATGCCACCAGGCTCGTCCCGGAACTGAGAGGATTGAGCTACGAGGAAAGGCTAAAGGAGCTGAACCTCACATCAGTGGAAAACAGAAGAGTAAGGGGAGACATGATAACCACCTACAAAATTCTCAGGGGAATTAACAGGGTAGACAAAGACAAACTCTTCAGCACGGGTGGGACACGAACAAGGGGACACAGGTGGAAACTTAGTACCCAGATGAGCCACAGAGACGTTAGAAAGAATTTTTTCAGTGTCAGAGTAGTTAATAAATGGAATGCACTTGGAAGTGATGTGGTGGAGGCTGACTCCATACTCAGTTTCAAATGTAGATATGATAGAGCCCAGTAGGCTCAGGAATCTGTACACCAGTTGATTGACAGTTGAGAGGCGGGACCAAAGAGCCAAAGCTCAACCCCCGCAAGCACAACTAGGTGAGTACAATTAGGTGAGTACAGCTGGTGGCCCAAGATGAGACGCCCCACTCCCGCAAGCACAACTAGGTGAGTACAATTAGGTGAGTACAGCTGGTGGCCCAAGATGAGACGCCCCACTCCCACAGCTAGTGGCCCAAGATGAGACGCCCCACTCCCACAGCTGGTGGCCCAAGATGAGACGCCCCACTCCCACAGCTAGTGGCCCAAGATGAGACGCCCCACTCCCACAGCTGGTGGCCCAAGATGAGACGCCCCGCTCCCACAGCTAGTGGCCCAAGATGAGACGCCCCGCTCCCACAGCTAGTGGCCCAAGATGAGACGCCCCACTCCCACAGCTGGTGGCCCAAGATGAGACGCCCCACTCCCACAGCTAGTGGCCCAAGATGAGACGCCCCACTCCCACAGCTGGTGGCCCAAGATGAGACGCCCCGCTCCCACAGCTAGTGGCCCAAGATGAGACGCCCCGCTCCCACAGCTAGTGGCCCAAGATGAGACGCCCCGCTCCCACAGCTAGTGGCCCAAGATGAGACGCCCCGCTCCCACAGCTAGTGGCCCAAGATGAGACGCCCCGCTCCCACAGCTGGTGGCCCAAGATGAGACGCCCCGCTCCCACAGCTAGTGGCCCAAGATGAGACGCCCCACTCCCACACCTGGTGGGCCAAGATGAGACGCCCCGCTCCCACAGCTAGTGGCCCAAGATGAGACGCCCCTCTCCCACAGCAGGTGGCCCAAGATGAGACGCCCCTCTCCCACAGCTGGTGGCCCAAGATGAGACGCCCCGCTCCCACAGCTAGTGGCCCAAGATGAGACGCCCCACTCCCACAGATGGTGGCCCAAGATGAGACGCCCCACTCCCACAGCTGGTGGCCCAAGATGAGACGCCCCACTCCCACAGATGGTGGCCCAAGATGAGACGCCCCACTCCCACAGCTGGTGGCCCAAAACCTCGATCTACTCAATGAAAACCCAGCCCAAAAATACTAAATTCCTAGATGAAATACTAATCAGAACTCTGAATGTGTGAAGGCGTCTGAATGTGTATATATATGAATGCTACAAAATATTCATCTATAACCATCCATGTATGGTGAAACACATGGGAAGAACCTCTCACACACCCACAGCTCTCTGACAAGAGAGAACAAGCTTAGTTTAGCTGCCAACACCCACACATCGTGTCAGCAAGGCGGACAGCCCGCCTGCTTTCAAAACTGTATTTCCCATTTCTAAACTTTCACATGTGCCTCTCCATTCTCTTTATTCCCCCTTCCCCCCCCTCAAAAAAAAATTAACTTCGGCCCCCCTTTTCCTCAACCGCTTTTACACACACACACACACACACACACACACACACACACACACACACACACACACACACACACACACACACACACACACCCACACACACACCCACACCCACACACACACCCACACCCACACACACACACCCACACACACACCCACACCCACACACACACATATTATCATACAAGGCACCTGGTACTAGCAAAACAAACTGGGTGAAAAATAATATTGAGCCCTCCTGGTGACAGCAATCCATCAGTACACATGAACAGTAACAGCAGCTCTTCCACCCGGACTGTTCATCACTGCTCTTCCACCCGGACTGTTCACCACAGCTCTTCCACCCGGACTGTTCATCACTGCTCTTCCACCCGGACTGTTCATCACTGCTCTTCCACCCGGACTGTTCACCACAGCTCTTCCACCCGGACTGTTCATCACTGCTCTTCCACCCGGACTGTTCATCACTGCTCTTCCACCCGGACTGTTCACCACAGCTCTTCCACCCGGACTGTTCATCACTGCTCTTCCACCCGGACTGTTCACCACAGCTCTTCCACCCGGACTGTTCACCACAGCTCTTCCACCCGGACTGTTCACCACAGCTCTTCCACCCGGACTGTTCATCACTGCTCTTCCACCCGGACTGTTCACCACAGCTCTTCCACCCGTACTGTTCACCACTGCTCTTCCACCCGGACTGTTCACCACAGCTCTTCCACCCGGACTGTTCACCACAGCTCTTCCACCCGGACTGTTCACCACAGCTCTTCCACCCGGACTGTTCACCACTGCTCTTCCACCCGGACTGTTCACCACAGCTCTTCCACCCGGACTGTTCACCACAGCTCTTCCACCCGGACTGTTCACCACAGCTCTTCCACCCGGACTGTTCACCACAGCTCTTCCACCCGGACTGTTCACCACAGCTCTTCCACCCGGACTGTTCATCACTGCTCTTCCACCCGGACTGTTCACCACTGCTCTTCCACCCGGACTGTTCACCACAGCTCTTCCACCCGTACTGTTCACCACAGCTCTTCCATCCGGACTGTTCATCACTGCTCTTCCACCCGGACTGTTCACCACAGCTCTTCCACCCGGACTGTTCACCACAGCTCTTCCACCCGGACTGTTCACCACAGCTCTTCCACCCGGACTGTTCACCACAGCTCTTCCACCCGGACTGTTCACCACAGCTCTTCCACCCGGACTGTTTATCACAGCTCTTCCACCCGGACTGTTCATCACTGCTCTTCCACCCGGACTGTTCACCACAGCTCTTCCACCCGGACTGTTCATCACAGCTCTTCCACCCGGACTGTTCATCACTGCTCTTCCACCCGGACTGTTCACCACAGCTCTTCCACCCGGACTGTTCATCACTGCTCTTCCACCCGGACTGTTCACCACAGCTCTTCCACCCGGACTGTTCATCACAGCTCTTCCACCCGGACTGTTCACCACAGCTCTTCCACCCGGACTGTCCACCACAGCTCTTCCACCCGGACTGTTCACCACAGCTCTTCCACCCGGACTGTTCCTCACAGCTCTTCCACCCGGACTGTTCATCACAGCTCTTCCACCCGGACTGTTCCTCACTGCTCTTCCACCCGGACTGTTCACCACAGCTCTTCCACCCGGACTGTTCACCACAGCTCTTCCACCCGGACTGTTCACCACAGTTCTTCCACCCGGACTGTTCACCACAGCTCTTCCACCCGGACTGTTCACCACTGTTCTTCCACCCGGACTGTTCACCACAGCTCTTCCACCCGGACTGTTCACCACTGCTCTTCCACCCGGACTGTTCACCACATACTTCTAACCTACCGCCGCCAGACTAAGCCCTACACCTGCACAACCCTCAACTTATACGGTATATTACAGTCAATTTTCTTTTCTCAAGATACCAGTAAAATCTTCGAAGAAATATTAACCACAGACTTGTGAAGTACATGGAGATGGAACAAAAGAATAATATCAGATAACATAGATTTAGAAACCACAGAGCCTGCCCATACAGCTGTAGCCCTCATCTATGAGCACGTAGCCAATGCCATGTCGAAAAAAATAATACAATGTAATATAGTGCTCAGAGATGTAGCGAAAGCTTTGGGCAAAGTCTGGCACACCTTAAATACAAGGCATCAAAGCCAGAGCTTCAAAAGCGATTCACTGCTCCACAGAGCAGCTTCACAGATATAGAGCAGCTGAGCTTAGCAGTGACAGCTCCTGAAGTGATGAAATGGAGCTCAAAATTGGAGTGCCACAGGGAAGCTTCCCATACCCATGGCTGTTAGCAAGTACACAGTCCACCTGCCCCGCTACATCATGTAGAATACATCACATACGCCGACCATTCAACTAATCTTCTAGCCAGGCCGAGAGGAGATTATTCGTGTTGGCCAAGACAAGATGTTATTGGCCAAGACAAGATGTTATTGGTCAAGACAAGATGTTATTGGCCAAGACAAGATGTTATTGTCCAAGACAAGATGTTATTGTCCAAGACAAGATGTTATTGGCCAAGACAAGATGTTATTGGTCAAGACAAGATGTTATTGGCCAAGACAAGATGTTATTGGTCAAGACAAGATGTTATTGGCCAAGACAAGATGTTATTGGCCAAGACAAGATGTTATTGGCCAAGACAAGATGTTATTAGCCAAGACAAGATGTTATTGGCCAAGACAAGATGTTATTGGCCAAGACAAGATGTTATTGTCCAAGACAAGATGTTATTGTCCAAGACAAGATGTTATTGGCCAAGACAAGATGTTATTGGTCAAGACAAGATGTTATTGGCCAAGACAAGATGTTATTGGCCAAGACAAGATGTTATTGGCCAAGACAAGATGTTATTGGTCAGGACAAGATGTTATTGGCCAAGACAAGATGTTATTGTCCAAGACAAGATGTTATTGTCCAAGACAAGATGTTATTGTCCAAGACAAGAGGTTATTGTCCAAGACAAGAGGTTATTGTCCAAGACAAGATGTTATTGTCCAAGACAAGAGGTTATTGTCCAAGACAAGAGGTTATTGTCCAAGACAAGAGGTTATTGTCCAAGACAAGATGTTATTGTCCAAGACAAGAGGTTATTGTCCAAGACAAGAGGTTATTGTCCAAGACAAGATGTTATTGTCCAAGACAAGAGGTTATTGTCCAAGACAAGAGGTTATTGTCCAAGACAAGATGTTATTGTCCAAGACAAGAGGTTATTGTCCAAGACAAGAGGTTATTGTCCAAGACAAGATGTTATTGGCCAAGACAAGATGTTATTGGCCAACAAACCCCAGGCCGCAGTAGAATTCATGAATAACTTTAAAAAATGTAAAATATGTATTAACCAAAGGTTCTAAATAATACACATTGTTTATATATAAATATTGAAGATCCCCCTCAGCCACCAAGCCCCCATAATATACAGTTCCCAGAGGAATATACACCAGAAAATTCACACGAAAAAGAAAAGAAACTATTAATTTTCCCCTGCACACAGAACAAGAAAACATACACATACACATCCGAGTGTGTATATGTGAGTGCAATACCGCATTCGTCCATGGAGATCGACATGTGTTGATGTCAGCAACTGTTCAAGCACTCACGGCTCCCTGAGGAAGGAGAGAGCAAGCGTATGCAAGGTACCAGGGGCCAGATTCACGAAAGCACTTACGCAAGCATTTACGAACCTGTACATCTTTTCAAAATCTTTGGCGGCTTTGTTTCCAATTATTAAACAGTTAATGAGTTCCGAAGCACCAGGAGGCTGTTTAAAACAATAATAACAGTTGAATGGGAAGTTTTCATGCTTATAAACTGTTTAATAAATGTAACCAAAGCCGTCAAAGATTGAGGAAAGATGTACACGTTCGTAAGTACTTTCGTGAATCTGGCCCCCGGGGAATAGTACCCTGGTCAGAGAACCACTGTACATGCTGGACCAACCACGGCCAGGATGACTGCCGGCTCCAACCCCACAGGCATTTGTGAAGGTCTTGAATATTGTCTACTCTGCTAATGGTCTCCCCAACCGTCACGGTGCCCGACGCCGTCTACACCACCTCGACGCCAGCCACATGTGCTCCTCCAGCTGCTGACCCGGTCATCAAGGTGAACACGGCCAACCTCCGTCAGCCGTCAGCCTCCACCACTACTGACCCGCTGGCTCCAGCTGTAACGCCCGCTCCGGCACCTGCTACAGCGGGAGCAGCCTTGGAACCGCCGCATTCTCATCCGTCGACATCTGGACCTGCTGATGCTGCTACTCAACCTCCAACTGCCTATAGTAACTTGAATTCAGCTGACTCATCAGACGACTCATCAGACGACATCTCGGGTGGGACTTCATAATCTCCTCAAGGAAACAACCCAAAGGACAACCAAACCGATGAAAACTCGAATGAAAAGACCTGAAAAGGGGTCCTCGGCCTGAAAAGACCGAGGACCCCATACAAGAAGAAAAAGTCAAAACATCGTTAAGAAGAACGAAGAAGATAGCATCTACCAAGACACCGAGACAGCAAACCAATCAAGCAAACATCGACTCCTCGCCTTCAACTCAAAACTGGATCAAAACACTAGAAGACAAACGACTCCTCTACTCCACAGTGGACAGGCCACTGATCTTCCTGCCCTTCACATCGCCGCCCTCTTCCTGTTTCCTGAGAGTACATCCTCGTCCTCAAGTTCGTCGTCCCCCAGCTCGCCACACCCTTGGTCCTGAAAGTGAAAGCGACCCATAATGTGCCGAAGACTGTCGCTCAAACCTGGCTCCGAGACGCCCAAATTATGTGTGGAGATCACATACCAAGAGCCTCAAGACAATCAGACTGTTGTGTGAAGATGACTGCTCTCCGTGCACCTGCAAGACAGTGCTGGGGTCGCCGCCTCAGTAAGGTTGTGGCAGAATCTTTAACCAAGGGCCTGAGTCTGGTACACAAACTGTCACTTTGTCCTGCTCACCTCACACCCTGTCTCCTCTCGCTCCCACACATTATCTTTGCCACATTAATATTGGCAGTGTGCTGGGCTACCTAGAGTGTCAGAACCTTGGGTCAGACCAACCTCTTTCACAGCACACCATGGAAGGAACAATCATATTTTAATCAAGCTTCATAACATTTACTGAAGTGATTAATCATACACCACAGTCATCAAAATGACAAAGTAAATATTACCATATATATATATATATATATATATATATATATATATATATATATATATATGAATGAAAACTCACACCTCATATATATATATATATATATATATATATATATATATATATATATATATATATATATATATATATATATATATATATATATATATTAGTATATTTTGGTAGCAGTCTTTCCTGTAGACATATATTATTAAATATGACCGAAAAAGTAAGATTAATAATTCTAACACGAATTTTCTCAATCTTTCGTACATTACGCTTCACTGTTGGAGGTAAATCAAAAATCAATTCTCCAAAATTCATTTTTATTTCTAGTCTGACGCGACACGGGCGCGTTTCGTAAAACTTATTACATTTTCAAAGACTTTAGTTCACAAATACACAACTGAATAGAACTTACGTATCTCCGATTTTATATCTACATTTGAGTGAGGTGGAAGGGGTGATGTGGCATTAACACAAGACAGAACAAAATGTGGTATTAATAGGGTATTAATTTCATCAACACAAGACAGAACAAGAGTATTAATAGGGTATTAATTTCATCAACACAAGACAGAACACGAAACAATGGATATTGAATAGAAGTGTTTGTAGAAAGCCTATTGGTCCATATTTCTTGATATTGTAGCGGAGTCTTGAGGTGGGTAGAATATAGTTGTGCAATAATTGGCTGTTGGTTGCTGGTGTTGACTTCTTGATGTGTAGTGCCTCGCAAACGTCAAGCCGCCTGCTATCGCTGTATCTATCGATGATTTCTGTGTTGTTTACTAGGATTTCTCTGGCGATGGTTTGGTTGTGGGAAGAGATTATATGTTCCTTAATGGAGCCCTGTTGCTTATGCATCGTTAAACGCCTAGAAAGAGATGTTGTTGTCTTGCCTATATACTGGGTTTTTTGGAGCTTACAGTCCCCAAGTGGGCATTTGAAGGCATAGACGACGTTAGTCTCTTTTAAAGCGTTCTGTTTTGTGTCTGGAGAGTTTCTCATAAGTAGGCTGGCCGTTTTTCTGGTTTTCAACATCATCTCAGCTGAGGTGATGTTGGTCTGTGAGGATGTCGAGGTGTTGTTCAATGCGGGTACGGATACTAACGTCGATGTTGCTATTTCTCCACTCGTTTGTAGCATGAAGTAGTTGCGTTTTGTTGTCTTTGATTTCATTCTCTGCCTTGTATATCTGATCACGACCAACATCACCTCAGCACTGAAACAAGGATTATCAAGAAACTAATAACATTATATGGAGGACCTATGGCAATTCCACGACCAAGAGATGGCTTCCTGAACCTTGCAGGAATTAACCTCACTGAGGACCAAGTCACTCTCCTAAATCTGGGCATAAACTGTCATGTTATGTCCAGACCGAGTGAGATGGCCCGGAAAGTAGAGTTGGAAATTCTGTTGGACGACATATTCGACCTCGAGACACAAAAGGTCACTACCAAAGATACCTTACAAGCAGAACTTATTGCAGAAGGAGGAAAGAATCGAGGCAACTACAGAAGCACCATACTGTCCCCCGAGCTTAAAGCGGCAGCTAAAAGCCTTCGTGAGAACAAGGAGATAGTTGTCAGGAGAGGTGACAAGTCGCCAATATATGTCATTCTTAAAAAAGACGAATATCTGGCGAAAATGAACATCATACTCTCTGACCAAATTAAGTTCCAAAGGGTAACGAAGGACACTACAGCCGAATTAAAAGCAAAGGTCAACAAACTGATCGAAACTGTGAACGCCAAGAAATCCGGACTCCACCTGCCAAAGATCATTGGGGAATATAAACCTGGATATGCGTATGGAAATGTCAAGACGCACAAGCCTGGAAACCCACTTCGGCCAATCATTAGCCAGATACCCACACCCACGTACAGACTGGCGAAGCGACTCAACGGCCTGCTGACTCCTTATGTTCCTTGCGCCTTCAGCCTGAAGTCTCCAAAGGAATTTGTTGACTTACTGCGGGGCACACGGGCCACAGGGATAAGAGCCTCGTTGGACGTAGAATCGCTGTTTACCAACGTACCTGTGGACGAGACAATCGGAATGATAGCCGACAGAGTGTATCGTGATCCAGCCTGTACTCCTCTTGACATACCAGAAAATATTCTGAGGAAACTACTCCAAGCTTGTACTAAAGAGGCACCCTTCTTGAGCCCGGATGGACACATGTATAAGCAAGTAGATGGGGTCGCCATGGGTTCTCCCCTAGGTGTCCTGTTTGCAAACTTCTACATGGGTACCATCGAGCAAAAAGTCTTAGTCGACATGAACTTGAAACCGGCCATATACTGCAGGTATGTTGACGACATTTTTACACAGGTACCTGATGTCAGACATCTGCAGGAGCTGAAGGAGGCATTTGAGCAGAGTTCCGTGCTGCGTTTCACTTACGAGATGGAAAAGGATGGGAAGCTGCCCTTTCGAGATGTAACAGTCATGGAAAAGGGCGGAGGTTTCCACACTGCAGTCTACACTAAGGAAACAAACATAGGAATGTGCCTAAATGCCAACAGCGACTGCCCAGACAGGTACAAGAGGAGTGTTGTTAACGCATATGTCGACCGTGCTCTCAGCCACAGCTCAGAATGGAAGCAAGTCGACGAAGAACTCTGTAGGGTAAGGCAGGTCCTAGTCAATAATGGCTTCTCCAATGGTTTCGTCGAAGACATCATAAGAAGGAAAGTGAAAAGCCATGCAACCTCTGAAGAGACAACTAACACAACACCTATACCCCCTATTAGACTATTTTACAGGAACTTCTTTTCCACAGCTCATAAAACGGAGGAAAGGGTCCTGAAAGATATTGTTAATAGAAACGTTATCCCTACAGACAAAAATCAGAGGATACAACTGACGATTTACTATAAAACCAGAAAAACGGCCAGCCTACTCATGAGAAACTCTCCAGACACAAAACAGAACGCTTTAAAAGAGACTAACGTCGTCTATGCCTTCAAATGCCCACTTGGGGACTGTAAGCTCCAAAAAACCCAGTATATAGGCAAGACAACAACATCTCTTTCTAGGCGTTTAACGATGCATAAGCAACAGGGCTCCATTAAGGAACATATAATCTCTTCCCACAACCAAACCATCGCCAGAGAAATCCTAGTAAACAACACAGAAATCATCGATAGATACAGCGATAGCAGGCGGCTTGACGTTTGCGAGGCACTACACATCAAGAAGTCAACACCAGCAATCAACAGCCAATTATTGCACAACTATATTCTACCCACCTCAAGACTCCGCTCCAATATAGAAGCATCAAGAAATATGGACCAATAGGCTTTCTACAAACACTTCTATTCAATATCCATTATTTCGTGTTCTGTCTTGTGTTGATGAAATTAATACCCTATTAATACTCTTGTTCTGTCTTGTGTTGATGAAATTAATACCCTATTAATACCACATCTTGTTCTGTCTTGTGTTAATGCCACATCACCCCTTCCACCTCACTCAAATGTAGATATAATATCGGAGATGCGTAAGTTCTATTCAGTTGTGTATTTGTGAACTAAAGTCTTTGAAAATGTAATAAGTTTTACGAAACGCGCTCGTGTCGCGTCAGACTAGAAATAAAAATGAATTTTGGAGAATTGATTTTTGATTTACCTCCAACAGTGAAACGAAATGTACGAAAGATTGAGAAAATTCGTGTTAGAATTATCAATCTTACTTTTTCGGTCATATTTCATAATATATATATATATATATATATATATATATATATATATATATATATATATATATATATATATATATATATATATATATATATATATATATATATATATATGTCGTACCTAGTAGCAAGAACGCACTTCTCAGCCTACTATGCAAGGCCCGATTTGCCTAATAAGACAAGTTTTCATGAAATAATGTTTTTTCGACTACCTAACCTACCTAACCTAACCTAACCTAACTTTTTCGGCTACCTAACCTGACCTAACCTATAAAGATAGGTTAGGTTAGGTTAGGTAGGGTTGGTTAGGTTCGGTCATATATCTACGTTAGTTTTAACTCCAATAACAAAAAATTGACCTCATACATAATGAAATGGGTAGCTTTATCATTTCATGAGAAAAATAGTTGAGAAAATATATTAATTCAGGAAAACTTGGCTTATTAGGCAAATCGGGCCTTGCATAGAAGGCTGAAAAGTGCGTTCTGGCTACTAGGTACGACATATATATATATATATGGAAATGTTCGTGTGTTCATAATCGCTAATCTCCGAAAGTTCTTCACCGATTGCTTTGAAATTTTCACACATCGTTCCTTAAGCATCCGAGCAGGTTTTTATATACATACTATATAGATGTCATGTCTGTGACGGGGAAAAAACATGATTTTTTGAAAAACTGTGCTTTTCATGTGAGGGAAATCTTTAAAACCTCTTTACCGAATGCTTTGAAATTTTGACACAACGTTGCATTCGAATAGGCGAATGTTTTTATATACCTACTATATACATGCCTCACCTGTGACAGGAAAAAACATGCTTTAAAAAAAAAAAACAGTGCATCTGATGGACATAAGAGCAACACTTGCTGTAATCTCCGAAATTCTTCACCAGTTGCTTTGAAATTTTGACACAACGTTGCATTCGAATACACGCATGTTTTTATATGCCTACTACATAGATGCCACACCTGAGACACGTAAAAACAGTTTTTTTTAAACAGTGCCATCTGTTGCACGTAATAGCAACACACACACAATGCTAAATATGTTACGATTCCATTTCAATGTTTACGATTGCATTGATAAATTTAATTTTCTTAGATTACGATTTCTTTTCATTTTGATTTAATTATTTTGTGTGACATTGCGTTGGAATTGAGCTGTGTTGTTTATCGTAACGTTCATTTCGTGAGTATAGTTTTTTTTTTATTTTTTAACTTTATATTTCGCTTGTTTAATTGTTTTTATTACATTTCAGTGATGGGAACATCAGATCATTTGATGTTCCCAATTTTCTGATGGGAACATAAGATCATTTGGAATTGTATCGAACGAGGGAGTAGGGAATGGTTGGGAGGACAAGGGGATGGGAGTGGGCATTGGTGGGGAGGACGAGGGAGTTGGGAATGGTGGGGACGAGGGGATAGGGGAATAGAGAATGGAGGGGGGACAAGGGAGTGGGGAATGGTTGGGAGGACGAGGGGACGTCGGAGGGGGGAATGGTGGGGAGGACTGGGAGAAAGGGATAGGTTGCTGAGCCACAGCAACGCGTGGCCGGGTGCAGCTAGTATATATATATATATATATATTTATATATATATATATATATATATATATATATATATATATATATATATATATATATATATATATATATATGTCGTACCTAGTAGCCAGAACGCACTTCTCAGCCTACTATGCAAGGCCCGATTTGCCTAATAAGCCAAGTTTCAAGAATTAATGTTTTTTCGACTACCTAACCTACCTAACCTAACCTAACCTAACTTTTTCGGCTACCTAACCTATATAGGTTAGGAAGCCGAAAGGATATATAGGAAGGAAGATTTATATATAGATTTAATATTTATATATTCTTCCTATATAGGAAGAAGATTTATTCGCATGTTAAGATTGTGTGTCCAGTGAGTGAATGGCACATTGTAAGGAATACGCTGTTTGGAACTGTGGTGTGGATTTTTGTCTTATTTTTTTAGTAAGCCATTTAGGTACATCTGCATTTGTGCAGCTGCCCTAGACTATATGAAGGTTATCTTGAGGTTATCTTGAGATGATTTCGGGGCTTTAGTGTCCCCGCGGCCCGGTCCTCGACCAGGCCTCCACCCCCAGGAAGCAGCCCGTGACAGCTGACTAACACCCAGGTACCTATTTTATTGCTAGGTAACAGGGGCATAGGGTGAAAGAAACTCTGCCCATTGTTTCTCGCCGGCGCCCGGGATCGAACCCGGGACCACAGGATCACAAGTCCAGTGTGCTGTCCGCTCGGCCGACCGGCTCCCGGGAGTGTGGACCCCACCACCAGCAGCGCCTTGCACGGCGTGCAAGGCGTGCAAGGCGTGCACAACTGAGGCAAAAAGTCGATCGGTTTCTACGAGCGGGAAAAATCTGGCCCTGGAGCGCCTTTGTTGAATGAGGAATGGATGCCTAACCTTGCGTACATGACGGGCATAATTTACCCTTCCAAATGAACATAATAATATTCCTTATCAGAGGACGTGTACGAATATTTGTCCAGTGAGAAATACAATGAACGCGTTCAAAAGTAAACTGGCTCTTACTTTTGAACGCATTCATCTTCCTCTTGAACCCGTCCATCTTAAGGTTGGTCGCGTTCACGAGGAAGATCTAGAAATATTTCCACTTTTGTTGACCAGACCACACTAGAAGTTGTAGGGACGACGACGTTTCGGTCCGTCCTGGACCATTCTCAAGTCGATTGTGTCATTCTCAAGTCACACAATCGACTTGAGAATGGTCCAGGACGGACCGAAACGTTGTCGTCCCTTCACCTTCTAGTGTGTGGTCTGGTCAACATACTTCAGCCACGTTATTGTGACTCATCGCCTGCATTTCCACTTCTGGTACAATTATTGAATTCTGCGGATGTCTAGCAGAAAGTTATATTCAACATAATAACTCAATATTTAGCGGCATTAGCTTGAAATCTTTAATAATTACTTCACTGAAAATGAGGAGCCTCATAATGGTAATCTCTGAATTAATAATCATGTCTTGGAGGATATAAAATCGTGTTCACTTGATCTTCGTGGGAGAGAAACTTTGCGTATAACCTTCTTATTACAGAAGGAGGAGATAGAAGTTACAGAAAATCGCATTGTCTTCTGACGTCACTCTGGGGTCTAATCATAAAAATACAACCTCCAAGCATAAAAATACAACCTCCAAACATAAAAATACAACCTCCAAGCATAAAAATACAACCTCCAAACATAAAAATACAACCTCCAAGCATAAAAATACAACCTCCAAACATAAAAATACAACCTCCAAACATAAAAATACAACCTCCAAGCATAAAAATACAACCTCTGAACACACAAAAAAGTGTCCAGGCATAAAATACAATCATTGTCACACTGTTGTATATCAGTGGAACAAGTACATTCATCTGAGTTATAAACTATCAAATTTGTCGGACTTCCTAATTGTGTGACAAGACCTTTTTTTCCCGGCCGTGTCAGTAATAAAGACCAAAGAGATAAATCAAATGTATGATAATACAGCGCTCTGTCTCCCCAGAATCATATATCAAATGCTGGGGATGCAACATGCATTTTGCACTCTCAGAATGCAGTCACGTAAATCACATTTTCTGACATGCAGCAGATGTCGCAATAACTCATAATGTTCAGTTGATAACATTACTTTTAATGGAATTCTATCTTCATTGGTTTTTATTTCTGTCTTAACAAAACATTTCTGTCTTAGCGAAACATTTCTGTCTTAGCAAAACATTTCTGTCTTAGCGAAACATTTCTGTCTTAGCGAAACATTTCTGTCTTAGCGAAACATTTCTGTCTTAGCGAAACATTTCTGTCTTAGCGAAACATTTCTGTCTTAGCGAAACATTTCTGTCTTAACAAAACATTTCTGTCTTAGCGAAACATTTCTGTCCGCTAAACATTTCTGTCTTAGCGAAACAGATCTGCTATTTTGGGCGGTCCGTAAGGCGTCATAAGGTTGAAAAACCCTGGTCTGGGCTCCTTGCCTACCTGCCCCTTGCATATACCTTAAGAGATTATACAATATTGGCCTCTCAGGGAACCATCTCACCCAGCTATGCATAAGTAACTTCTTGCATCCCTACACATCTACTGTAGCTGTGCCACCTTGAGGTTACCTTGAGGTGCTTCCGGGGCTTAGCGTCCCCGCGCCACACTTAAATCAAAATTACATTTATACCAAACTTAATTTCTTAGCTCTCATGTCTGTCTGGCTGGTGGCTTCTGGCATCTCCTCGGGTAGTTTACTTTAGTTCATTTATTATGCACCCCATACCCATGTTGTGGGTGGTAGTGGAAAGGGTTACAGAGGCACATAATGGGCTCAGGGACTGAACCCCACAATTCATTTAGCTAAGCAAGTTACAATCTTGATGAGCTAGTTACAACATTCAGTATAAGTCGTCACATCAACAATGGGTTCGAGATCGACCACAAGTACAGGTTCTAAATTAAGCAACTGACATATGTGGAGAGCTAGTGTCACAATTGATATGTTTGTCCTGCACACCGCCCCCCATCCAGTGGGCAGCGGTGGATAGGTTACACCGCCCCCCATCCAGTGGGCAGCGGTGGATAGGTTACAATCACTCAGTTACTACCTACAGTTAGCAAACTGGGGATATTTGGCTAAAATTTCTGGTAGCAGATCATTTTGAATGAAATATTTACACATCTTTGGAACATTGGTTATAGAATTGTCTCTGAATTCACGTATCTTTTCGCACTCCATCACATAGTGACGGAGGGTGTGCGAATAATTTTGTTGACACAGTTTACATTTGGTCAGGTCTACATCGGGAGATAATGAGAATTCCCAGAGATACTTGTAACCGAGTCTAAGCCGAGCAGTAGTAACATCTAGAAGTCTGCTGATTTTATTGGATGAACCATAGATGTGTGGCTCCTCTTGCATGATAGTATGATGATAGATGGAATTACTGGTGTCAATTTCACTTTGCCTCAGATCTACAAGATTAATCCAGCCTACGGTTGTAACTCTATACTTCAGTATAAGTACTCCTTGGCACAAAAATGGTAATCACTCACCCACCTTTCACTGCGTCTTACACGCTAATGACAACCAAACACTCTACCAACTCCCTACAGGTAGTCAATAAGAACTTCCTTTCCACATCTGGAAGTTCACTACCCTGACGTCTTCAGGTTTTCCTGGAACCGTCTACCAGGGTCCTCAACAGCTCTCCCAGCTGCTACACCATGAAGTCTTCCTTGAGCAACAATAGTGCTTCACCACTGGTATCACAGAAGCATGTGAAACTTCATTCCACTGCTCCTCTTCTCACAGCTTGAGGTCCTGCTCCTCACTGTATGGCTGCTCTTCCACAAAGCTCAGTACCACAACCTTGGAGTCTCATCAACTACTCCCTGTCTGCTGGCTTCAAAGTTCTCAGCAACTTCTTCCCCAGACAAACCACAATAAGGCCTTCTGCAGGGCGCTCCTCGAGGACGCCCCACCAGGGTGCACACACTGTTGCCCCGGAAAATGTCTCTGGGCGGCTTCACAACTCTTCTTGCCGTCCAGGACTTGAGACCACACATTCCCAGGTTGATTCCACAGCTGAAACGTCTGTACACTTCCTCTTGAAGGTATATCAACTTGGGGTTCCTCTCTAACAGGAGCTCACACGGAGCGCGGCTTCTCCTCACGATGTCTGGTGCTCAAGTGGGGATCAAAGCCCTCCAGAAGCGAGCCTCACACTTCCAGCAAATTCTCCACATCCCATGTCATGTCATTTACTTATATTCTTGATCACTGACCATACTCTTAAACTGTTTGTCAAATTTACCCAATTGTTTTACATATGTATCTTCATGTCTGTATTTCTGTGACCTCTTATTTAGGTCAGGTCTTGCAGAATAACTCTCAAGGTAGAACGTTTCTCAGCTACCTGGGATGGTAACACTACACACACAAATCACAATAACATGATGCATCAAATGATCCTCTCGGACGTAGGTTCGAACCCTCGTCACGGCCCTTGTGGATTTGTTCAACTACACTGGAGCTTGGAAGAACTAAAAATAGCAGAGGAAGCTGACCAACAAGAGTATATACACTAGGAATAACAACAGTGGGAAAATTAAAGATTGTGATGACAATGATTTATACTGCTCACCAAACAATAGAAGGCTTAGGGGAGAATAGACAGATGCAGTGAGAACTGTTTAAAGGTGATGGAAGAAGCAGCCACTGAAGCAAGGGTAACAAGAGCTAAAATCCTGATACTGAGAGACTTTAACCCCAAGGGAAATAGACTGGATAAATAAGGATCCCCGCAAGGGTGACGAGACATGGAGAGCAAAACTGGTAGACATGACAGACCAACACTTCCTGAAGCAACATGTCACAGAACCAACAAGAGTGAGAGCCGACGATCTACCAGCAACACTAAACTTGCTTGGTCCCCAAAATGAAGCAGATGTTGACAAAAGTCTGTTGACCAGACCACACACTAGAAGGTGAAGGGACGACGACGTTTCGGTCCGTCCTGGACTATTCTCAAGTCGATTGTCACAATGGACTTGAGAATGGTCCAGGACGGAGCGAAACATCGTCGTCCCTTCACCTTCTAGTGTGTGGTCTGGTCAACATACTTTAGCCCCGTTATTGTGACTCCTCGCCTGCAGATGTTGACAAATTAGAATATGAGAAGCCTGTAGGAGCTAGCGACCACAACATTGTCATGCATGAATACATAGTGGAGCTGAAGCAATTGGTGGCACAAAGACACCTGTTGCAGAAGAAGATTACACCTGGAGACTACAACAGGATGAGAAACTTTCTGTGAGAAAACCAGTGGGAAGAACAAATGGAAGTGAAGACAGCAAGCGAGATGATGGCATTCCCTGCTGGGAAAAGTGCCGCCATACAGCAATATAAATAGGAAGAAAAAGGAGCAATATGTGGTTATCTTGAGGTTATCTTGAGTTGATTTTGGGGCTTTAGTGTCCCCGCGGACCGATCCTTGACCAGGCCTCCACCCCCAGGAAGCAGCCCGTGACAGCTGACTAACACCCAGGTACCTATTTACTGCTAGGTAACAGGGGCATTCAGGGTGAAAGAAACTTTGCCCATTTGTTTCTGCCTCGTGCGGGAATCGAACCCGCGCCACAGAATTACGAGTCCTGCGCTTTATCCACCAGGCTACGAGGCCCCTGGTGGTGAGGCAACTGAACAGTTTATAACACTCAAGAAGGAGGTGGATAAAGAAGCAGGTATATTCATCATGGTATACTGCTTCAAGACATCCCTACTACATCAACGTGTCTCTGAGAGTTATTATATACCTTCCGTACTGAATATTTGAGGCTTTATGGGCCTTCTGGTGAAGACAAAATGTGAAGTTTCTCATGTGCCGCAAATAATTACTTTATGACGGATAATGGCGTTGAAAAGTTGGCGAGGTGGAGTTTAATTTGCTGCCCGGAGAAGAGACCGGGACACATGTGGGGGACATGCGGTGATGATGGTGGTGATGGTGGTGATGGTGATGGTGATGGTGATGATGGTGGTGGTGGTGGTGGTGATGGTGGTGGTGGTGGTGATGATGGTGATGGTGGTGATGGTGATGGTGGTGGTGATGGTGGTGATGGTGATGGTGGTGGTGATGGTGGTGATGGTGATGGTGGTGGTGATGGTGGTGATGGTGATGGTGGTGGTGATGGTGGTGATGGTGATGAAGACATGTGGTGATGGTGGTGATGATGAGGACATGTGATGGTGATGGTGATGATGGTGATGATGAGGACATGTGGTGGTGATGGTGGTGGTGATGGTGATGATGGGATAACGAAGCTCAGCCCCCAGAGTTGCTCAGTTACCGACTACTTAATGACCAGCAACGCTCACCCCTTGTTCCACCTTAATGCGGTTACTGACTTGGGCCGCGCACCTGCACGTAACCACTCACACACACACACAGATACGGAGAGCCAGAGACAGAGAGAGAGAGAGACAGAGAGAGAGAGAACAAATCCACAAGGGCCGTGTCGTCGGTTCGAATCAACGTCCGAGACGATACCAGACGATACCTTAATCAACTGAGCCTACGACATGGTAAAATAATTGCCTTGTGGATTTGTTCATTTGATGCATCGGCTATTGGGATTTCTGTGTGTGAAGAGAGAGAGAGACGTAGAGAGGAGGGAGGAGAGGAGAGGGAAGGTGGAGTTAGAGGAGAGAGGAACAAATTGAGAGAAGAGACAATAAAAGTAAGAGAAAGAGAACTGGAAAATGAGAAGTAAATGCAATAAAAAACTAAACATTGGACTCTGGTCTTTGTCTCACAATATAAGTTCCAATTAAGCAACTGTGAATGCTGGAGCAGCACTAAACAAAACAGTTTAGAGCCTTCACCAAACTGGCTTAGGATAATTAGAGCTTTGTCGGGTCTGAATCAAATTAATTAACGTAGACAGTTGAAGATCGCAGTGGACGTGACGTCACGCCGTTACCAAGTGTTCAAGGTCTCTGGTGGAGTCATTCCTCTTGTGTTAAGTTGGTCACACATGGTGTCATTCCTCTTGTCTTAAGTTGGTCACACATGGTGTCATTCCTCTTGTGTTAAGTTGGTCACACATGGTGTCATTCCTCTTGTGTTAAGTTGGTCACACATGGTGTCATTCCTCTTGTGTTAAGTTGGTCACACATGGTGTCATTCCTCTTGTCTTAAGTTGGTCACACATGTTGTCATTCCTCTTGTGTTAAGTTGGTCACACATGGTGTCATTCCTCTTGTGTTAAGTTGGTCACACATGGTGTCATTCCTCTTGTGTTAAGTTGGTCACACATGGTGTCATTCCTCTTGTCTTAAGTTGGTCACACATGTTGTCATTCCTCTTGTGTTAAGTTGGTCACACATGGTGTCATTCCTCTTGTGTTAAGTTGGTCACACATGGTGTCATTCCTCTTGTGTTAAGTTGGTCACACATGGTGTCATTCCTCTTGTGTTAAGTTGGTCACACATGGTGTCATTCCTCTTGTCTTAAGTTGGTCACACATGGTGTCATTCCTCTTGTGTTAAGTTGGTCACACATGGTGTCATTCCTCTTGTGTTAAGTTGGTCACACATGGTGTCATTCCTCTTGTCTTAAGTTGGTCACACATGGTGTCATTCCTCTTGTGTTTAGTGGGTCACACATGGTGTCATTCCCCTTGTGTTTAGTTGGTCACACATGGTGTCATTCCCCTTGTGTTTAGTTGGTCACACATGGTGTCATTCCTCTTGTCTTAAGTTGGTCACACATGGTGTCATTCCTCTTGTGTTAAGTTGGTCACACATGGTGTCATTCCTCTTGTGTTTAGTGGGTCACACATGGTGTCATTCCTCTTGTGTTAAGTTGGTCACACATGGTGTCATTCCCCTTGTGTTTAGTTGGTCACACATGGTGTCATTCCTCTTGTCTTAAGTTGGTCACACATGGTGTCATTCCTCTTGTGTTTAGTGGGTCACACATGGTGTCATTCCTCTTGTCTTAAGTTGGTCACACATGGTGTCATTCCTCTTGTGTTAAGTTGGTCACACATGGTGTCATTCCTCTTGTGTTTAGTGGGTCACACATGGTGTCATTCCTCTTGTGTTAAGTTGGGCACACATGGTGTCATTCCCTTATGTTTAGTGGGTCACACATGGTGTCATTCCTCTTGTGTTAAGTGGGTCACACATGGTGTCATTCCTCTTGTGTTTAGTGGGAAACACATGGTGTCATTCCCTTATGTTTAGTGGGTCACACATGGTGTCATTCCTCTTGTGTTAAGTTGGGCACACATGGTGTCATTCCCTTATGTTTAGTGGGTCACACATGGTGTCATTCCTCTTGTCTTAAGTTGGTCACACATGGTGTCATTCCTCTTGTCTTAAGTTGGTCACACATGGTGTCATTCCTCTTGTCTTAAGTTGGTCACACATGGTGTCATTCCTCTTGTCTTAAGTTGGTCACACATGGTGTCATTCCCCTTGTGTTTAGTTGGTCACACATGGTGTCATTCCTCTTGTCTTAAGTTGGTCACACATGGTGTCATTCCTCTTGTCTTAAGTTGGTCACACATGGTGTCATTCCTCTTGTGTTAAGTTGGTCACACATGGTGTCATTCCTCTTGTCTTAAGTTGGTCACACATGGTGTCATTCCCCTTGTGTTTAGTGGGTCACACATGGTGTCATTCCCCTTGTGTTTAGTGGGTCACACATGGTGTCATTCCTCTTGTGTTTAGTGGGAAACACATGGTGTCATTCCCTTGTGTTTAGTTGGGCACACATGGTGTCATTCCCTTATGTTTAGTTGGGCACACATGGTGTCATTCCTCTTGTGTTTACTTAATGGAATCTAGACACACAAATGTAGTAACTGTCATGGGACTGTTCCTGAGGAGTGAATATAGTTACACACACCACCGTTGTCGTTGATCATTTTATTTAACTCTTGATAACGATCACGGTCTTGATAAGGTCCTTCCACCTATCCTCCCTCCGTCTCTACCTACGTCCCTACGACCTTCCCTATCCTTCCCTCGCTCCCTCTCTCTCTCTCTCTCTCTCTCTCTATCTCTCTCCCTCTCTTTCTCCCTCTCTCCCTCCGCTGCTCTGTCAACTTCTCGTGATTCTGTATCAATTTACCTGACTCATATTGCTGGCGTCCTCCACGCTGGGGCCTCACAACATCACGGATCAGTCTGCAAAAGGTGGGGAAGTGAAGCAATTTCACCAGTCAACATTATCAGACTGCTAAGGCCTGGAACAGTGACGCAGCGCGTGGAACCAAGAGGCAGAGACACGATACTTGAACTGTCTCAAGACGTCTTCAAGGGGAAGAGAGACGATACCTGTACTATCAGTAGAAGTAATTAAGGGTAAGTGAGGGCGATACTTGTACTGTCTGAAGACGCAATCTGTCGGAAAATCCGACACCATTAACTAATATTAATTCAATACAGGCAGATAATATTGCTGCTGTGTTGTATAAACAAGTTAACCCATAGAAAATGTAACTTGTAGTGGAATTTTCCGTCTATAGAAAACGGGATATCATTACCACATACTATTATAAATTCACCAGCTATTCTGCTGGGAATTATTCTTAAATACATTAGTCTTTGGATTTTACCATCATAAAAAATCTTATTTAAATTAACCTAATTATCAGTATTAAAATAAAGTAAATGTGACCATTCAATCAGTTACTGACATCTCTACAGTGTGAGGGAGGCGTCAGTGGTGAGGGAGTGGTCAGCCATTGTTATTGTTTAAGACCAGAGTCGTTGGAGCAAGTAACAATTTCTATAAATTCTCTTGGACGAAGTGTGACGAAGATCAGAGTAGTGGTCTTCCATCATCAACACGCTGTCACCAAATACAAGGGAGGTGTCTTTCCGAAACCCGTTTATCTGATCATTTATGGCCAGTTAAATGTTAGGTAGATAAGGGCGAGCCGGTTAGAATGCGAAATCGCCTCATACAAAAGGTAATTAAGCCTTGGTCTTTATGGTTCATTGTACAGTGTTTTCTCTGATATAGCTGTCATATAGTAGGCTTCTGGCTTCATAGCTAGCGCCCTTTTGACAGGTCAAGACGAGGAAGCATGATTTGTGCATCAGTTACCAGGGTGATGGAAGCTGCCTCACACGAGGAAAATTTGGTGTCTACATCCTAGTTATATCTGGTGGACTAAGGCCTGCTGTACAAATAAGATAAGGAACCTCTTCAATGTACACTAATGTGTAGTTAATACTGTAGTTTGATTGGCTGCATATATATAAATTCAAAATAACCCCCCCCCTAATGTGTAGAGGATCGATTTGTGAGATTATTGCAGAAATACAGTCCACTTATCATCATACAAATTGTTATCGAAATATATAAATTAAATCAATATAAATCTCACAGGTCGGTTCCCACACAATCAGTCGAATAATCTTTAAACAAAGATTAAACAAAAGACAATTACATCCTTCGTGGGGGCAGGTGTACATGTATACAGGGGGGGGCAGGTGTACATGTATACAGGGGAACAAGTGTACATATATACAGGGGGCAGGTGTACATGTATACAGGGGGACAGGTGTACATGTATACAGGGGGGGGCAGGTGTACATGTATACAGGGGAACAAGTGTACTTATATACAGGGGGCAGGTGTACATGTATACAGGGGAACAGGTGTACATATATACAGGGGGCAGGTGTACATGTATACAGGGGGGGGCAGGTGTTCATGTATACAGGGGGGGCAGGTGTTCATGTATACAGGGGGGGCAGGTGTACATGTATACAGGGGGGGGCAGGTGTTCATGTATACAGGGGGGGCAGGTGTTCATGTATACAGGGGGGGCAGGTGTACATGTATACAGGGGGGGGCAGGTGTACATGTATACAGGGGGGGCAGATGTACATACGTACAGGGGGGGGCAGGTGTACATATGTACAGGGGGTTCAGGTGTACATATGTACAGGGGGGGGGGGGCAGGTGTACATATGTACAGGGGGGCAGGTGTACATATATACAGGGGGGGCAGGTGTACATATGTACAGGGGGCAGGTGTACACATCTACAAGGGGGGCAGGTGTACATGTATACAGGAGGCTGGTGTACATATATACCACGTCTGACTGCTGTAGAGGGTTCTCCGTCGGCTTCGGGCTGTTTTTAATGAGGAGATCTGTAGTCTTCTTGGTTATATAGAATATGATCAGGTCTATGTTTTGGTCAGGAATAATGCTTTCTACTCCTTTACAGAATATTTCTGTCATTATTCTTTCTTCTTTTTTATGTTTACTGTGCATGGTTGATTTGTAATATAATTTGATTGGGGGTGTTGTGGTTTGTGTTCTAGGTTCTGGATTATACCAACGGTCCAAGTGTCTTCTTATAGCAGCGTTTATTTCCGCGTTGCTATATCCGTTGTTCACCAATACCTGAGTTACTCTTTCAAACTCTCTACTCACGTTGCTCCATTCAGAGCAGTGGGTAAGCCCTCGACGAATATAAGCGTTCAGAACACTGGCTTTGTATCTTTGGGGGCACTCACTCCTGCCGTTCAGGCATAATCCTATGTTGGTGGGCTTGGTATATACGTTGGTGCTTAGAGAGGTTCCTGTTTTTGTTATTAGTACATCCAGGAATGGCAGACTGTTATTTTCACTATTTTCATGGGTAAGAGTTCTGACTCTCTCTAGATGGCTTTTTAGACCAATTAGTTCAGCTGGGTCTTTTACTATGAGACAGGTGCTGTCTTTGACTGCCAGGACACCAGACAGGAACATGACTGACAGGACACCAGACAGGAACATGACTGACAGGACACCACACAGGAACATGACTGACAGGACACCACACAGGAACATGACTGACAGGACACCACACAGGAACATGACTGACAGGAGGACACCACACAGCAACAAGACTGACAGGAGGACACCACACAGGAACATGACTGACAGGACACCACACAGCAACATGACTGACAGGACACCACACAGCAACAAGACTGACAGGAGGACACCACACAGGAACATGACTGACAGGAGGACACCACACAGCAACAAGACTGACAGGAGGACACCACACAGCAACATAACTGACAGGAGGACACCACACAGCAACAAGACTGACAGGAGGACACCACACAGCAACATGACTGACAGGAGGACACCACACAGGAACATGACTGACAGGACACCACACAGGAACATGACTGACAGGAGGACACCACACAGCAACATGACTGACAGGAGGACACCACACAGGAACAAGACTGACAGGAGGACACCACACAGGAACATGACTGACAGGAGGACACCACACAGGAACATGACTGACAGGAGGACACCACACAGCAACAAGACTGACAGGAGGACACCACACAGCAACATGACTGACAGGAGGACACCACACAGCAACATGACTGACAGGAGGACACCACACAGGAACATGACTGACAGGAGGACACCACACAGGAACATGACTGACAGGAGGACACCACACAGCAACAAGACTGACAGGAGGACACCACACAGCAACATGACTGACAGGAGGACACCACACAGGAACATGACTGACAGGAGGACACCACACAGCAACATGACTGACAGGAGGACACCACACAGGAACATGACTGACAGGAGGACACCACACAGGAACATGACTGACAGGAGGACACCACACAGCAACATGACTGACAGGAGGACACCACACAGCAACAAGACTGACAGGAGGACACCACACAGGAACATGACTGACAGGACACCACACAGCAACATGACTGACAGGACACCACACAGGAACATGACTGACAGGAGGACACCACACAGCAACATGACTGACAGGAGGACACCACACAGGAACAAGACTGACAGGAGGACACCACACAGGAACATGACTGACAGGAGGACACCACACAGGAACATGACTGACAGGAGGACACCACACAGGAACATGACTGACAGGAGGACACCACACAGGAACATGACTGACAGGAGGACACCACACAGGAACATGACTGACAGGACACCACACAGGAACATGACTGACAGGACACCACACAGCAACATGACTGACAGGAGGACACCACACAGGAACATGACTGACAGGAGGACACCACACAGGAACAAGACTGACAGGACACCACACAGGAACATGACTGACAGGAGGACACCACACAGGAACATGACTGACAGGAGGACACCACACAGCAACATGACTGACAGGAGGACACCACACAGGAACATGACTGACAGGAGGACACCACACAGCAACATGACTGACAGGAGAACACCACACAGGAACATGACTGACAGGAGGACACAGCACAGGAACAAGACTGACAGGACACCACACAGGAACATGACTGACAGGACACCACACAGGAACATGACTGACAGGACACCACACAGGAACATGACTGACAGCAACATGACTGACAGGACACCAGACAGGAACATGACTGACAGGACACCAGACAGGAACATGACTGACAGGAGAACACCACACAGCAACATGACTGACAGGAGGACACCACACAGCAACATGACTGACAGGAGGACACCACACAGCAACAAGACTGACAGGACACCACACAGCAACAAGACTGACAGGACACCACACAGCAACAAGACTGACAGGACACCACACAGGAACATGACTGACAGGAGGACACCACACAGGAACAAGACTGACAGCAACATGACTGACAGGACACCACACAGCAACATGACTGACAGGACACCACACAGGAACATGACTGACAGGAGGACACCACACAGCAACATGACTGACAGACATGCCCCGTCAAAGCATTAATTCACCTCACTTCTGTCGGGTGTAATTCCACTGCAATTCATTTCTACTGGGGTGTGAAATTTGTCCATTTGCCTGATGTGCCACGGCGCCCCTTGGCTGACAGCTGCCACGGAAAAAGTGTTGCTTCCCGCCAATATTGTTGGTGGTGTTGGCGAGGTGAGGAAGACAGCTATGTTGAGGGCCTCGAACCAGGGGCCACAATCTGGGCCCTGCGGCTGCTGATTGCATTACCTGGACAATGGTTGAGGGGTGTGTATTAGGTGAAGAGGGAATGGTTTATTGGTCGCAGGTGAACCTGTGGACAATATAAATAGCCACAGTAACAGGAAAAATAGCCACAATAACAGGAAAAATAGCCACCATAACAGGAAAAAAAGCCACCATAACAGGAAAAATAGCCACCATAACAGGAAAAATAGCCATCATAACAGGAAAAATAGCCACAGTAACAGAAAAAATAGCCACAGTAACAGGAAAAATAGCCACAGTAACAAGAAAAATAGCCACAATAACAGGAAAAATAGCCACAGTAACAGGAAAAATAGCCACAGTAACAGGAAAATAGCCACAATAACAGGAAAAATAGCCACAATAACAGTAAAAATAGCCACAGTAACAGGAAAAATAGCCACAATAACAGGAAAAATAGCCACCATAACAGGAAAAAAAGCCACCATAACAGGAAAAATAGCCACCATAACAGGAAAAATAGCCATCATAACAGGAAAAATAGCCACAGTAACAGGAAAAATAGCCACAATAACAGGAAAAATAGCCACAGTAACAGGAAAAAATAGCGACAATAACAGGAAAAATAGCCACAATAACAGGAAAAATAGCCACAGTAACAGGAAAAATAGCCACAATAACAGGAAAAATAGCCACAGTAACAGGAAAAATAGCCACAGTAACAGGAAAAATAGCCACAATAACAGGAAAAATAGCCACAGTAACAGGAAAAATAGCCACAATAACAGGAAAAATAGCCACAATAACAGCAAAAATAGCCACAGTAAGAGGAAAAATAGCCACAGTAACAGGAAAAATAGCCACAATAACAGGAAAAATAGCCACAATAACAGGAAAAATAGCCACAATAACAGGAAAAATAGCCACCATAACAGGAAAAATAGCCACCATAACAGGAAAAATAGCCACCATAACAGGAAAAATAGCCATCATAACAGGAAAAATAGCCACAGTAACAGGAAAAATAGCCACAATAACAGGAAAAATAGCCACAGTAACAGGAAAAATAGCCACAATAACAGCAAAAATAGCCACAGTAACAGGAAAAATAGCCACAATAACAGGAAAAATAGCCACAATATCAGGAAAAATAGCCATCATAACAGGAAAAATAGCCACAAGAACAGGAAAAATAGCCACAGTAACAGGAAAAATAGCCACAGTAACAGGAAAAATAGCCACAGTAACAGGAAAAATAGCCACAATAACAGGAAAAATAGCCACAGTAACAGGAAAAATAGCCACAGTAACAGGAAAATAGCCACAATAACAGGAAAAATAGCCACAGTAACAGGAAAAATAGCCACAGTAACAGGAAAAATAGCCACAGTAACAGGAAAAATAGCCACAATAACAGCAAAAATAGCCACAGTAACAGGAAAAATAGCCACAATAACAGGAAAAATAGCCACAATATCAGGAAAAATAGCCATCATAACAGGAAAAATAGCCACAATAACAGGAAAAATAGCCATAGTAACAGGAAAAATAGCCACAGTAACGAAAAATAGCCACAGTAACAGGATAAATAGCCACAGTAACAGGAAAAATAGCCACAGTAACAGGAAAAATAGCCACAATAACAGGAAAAATAGCCACAGTAACATGAAAAATAGCCACAATAACAGGAAAAATAGCCACAATATCAGGAAAAATAGCCATCATAACAGGAAAAATAGCCACAATAACAGGAAAAATAGCCATAGTAACAGGAAAAATAGCCACAGTAACAGGAAAAATAGCCACAGTAACAGGAAAAATAGCCACAGTAACAGGAAAAATAGCCACAGTAACAGGAAAAATAGCCACAGTAACAGGAAAAATAGCTACAGTAACAGGAAAAATAGCCACAATAACAGGAAAAATAGCCATCATAACAGGAAAAATAGCCACAATAACAGGAAAAATAGCCACAATAACAGGAAAAATAGCCACCATAACAGGAAAAATAGCCACAATAACAGGAAAAATAGCCACAATATCAGGAAAAATAGCCATCATAACAGGAAAAATAGCCACAATAACAGGAAAAATAGCCATAGTAACAGGAAAAATAGCCACAGTAATAGGAAAAATAGCCACAGTAACAGGAAAAATAGCCACAGTAACAGGAAAAATAGCCACAGTAACAGGAAAAATAGCCACAGTAACAGGAAAAATAGCTACAGTAACAGGAAAAATAGCCACAATAACAGGAAAAATAGCCATCATAACAGGAAAAATAGCCACAATAACAGGAAAAATAGCCACAATAACAGGAAAAATAGCCATCATAACAGGAAAAATAGCCACAATAACAGGAAAAATAGCCACAATAACAGGAAAAATAGCCATCATAACAGGAAAAATAGCCACAATAACAGGAAAAATAGCCACAATAACTGGGGTGCACCCCAATGATGGGGTGCATCTATCGAGAGCTGGGGTTGTTGCTGTGGCGAACTCGCTAGAAGAAGTGGTTAGAGGTGTTTGTTTGGGTTTAAACTGTTAGTAGATAGAGGTATGGGAATTGATTTGGAGGAAGGAGGTAATAAAAGTATGTGTTTGTGGGAGAAAGGAATTGGCAAAACGATCAGGGAAAGAGAAGGTCCGCAAAATAACAATTCACTTAGGGTATATTACACTAACAGTAGAAGTCTAAGAAATAAAATTAACGAATTAAATGCTCTTGTCTGCACAGAAAAAATAGATATTATTGCACTTACCGAAACGTGGATGAATGTAGAAAATAGAGAACTATTAGCTGAATATCAAATATATGGATTTAAACTATTTCACACAGATAGATATATTAGACGAGGAGGTGGAGTAGCCATATATGTTAGGGACAATTTGAAATGTAGTCTCAAAGAGGGAATCAAAACAGAGCCACACACAGAAACTATTTGGATTGAATTAAACGAAAAAGCTAATAATATTATAATAGGAGTAATATATAGGCCACCAAATTTAGACAGAATGGAAGCAAAGCATCTATGGGATGAAATATCTAGAGCATCTAGATCTAACAGTATTTATGTCATGGGTGACTTTAATTTTAGCGGAATAAACTGGTTGAACAAAACAGGGAATAGTGAAGCAGAAGATTTTCTAGAATTAATTGACGATTGCTTTCTTACGCAACACATTAAGGAACCAACACGGGAAAATAATATTTTAGATTTAGTGTTAACTAACAGGGAAACGCAAATTAATGACATCGAAATAGGGAGTGAGCTAGGGAGCAGTGATCACAAAGAAATCAGATTTAGCATAGAATGGAATAGACCAGTAGGAGAAAATTCTGTTAAAGTGCCAGATTTTCGAAAAGCTGATTTTAATAGCCTAAGAAATTTTTTGGGTCAAATTGATTGGAAAGGCTTGGGTATGGGGTGTGGGCCGGTCTTGGAGCGAGACATGAACCCAGCGATAGGTGACTTAAATGGGGATTTCGATGTGGATTCAATATATAACTTATTTAAGAATATTCTAAACAAAGCACAGGAACGTAGTATACCATACAAATTGAATAGATCGTATACTAATGACCCAAAGTGGATAACAAAGAATTTGAAGAACCTTATAGGTAAAAAGAGAGCTTGGTACAAAAGGATTAAAAATGGGGAGGTCACTTTAGAACAGGAATTCGTACAACTGGTTAGAAATGTTAAAAAAGAGATAAGGAAAGCAAAAAGAAACTATGAAGTTCGCATAGCAGGGCAAGCAAAGACAAATCCTAAAGGGTTTTTTCAGTTATATCGTACTAAGACTAGGGAAAGGATAGGTCCATTAAAAACTGAGACAGGTCAAATAACAGATAGTGATGAAGAGATGAGTAGTATTTTTAATAAATATTTTGTATCTGTATTTACTAAAGAGGAACTTAACAATATGCCTTCAGCCGAACAAGTCTATGTGGGTGGGGACGAGGACAGGTTGACGAGTTTAGCAGTTACCAGGGAGGATGTTCTTAAACAAATAGTAAAACTCAAACCAAACAAATCCCCAGGCCGGATGAAGTGTTTGCTAGGGTGCTTAAAGAATGCAAAGAGGAGCTTTGTGACCCACTGTCAACCATATTTAATAAATCAATAGAGTCAGGCAGAGTGCCAGAGTTTTGGAAAGTTGCTAATGTGATACCAGTTTTTAAGAAAGGAGATAGATCACTTGCGTCTAACTATCGACCAATTAGCCTAACGTCTATTGTGGGAAAGTTACTCGAATCTATAATAGCAAATAAAATTCGTCTTCATCTTGAAAAACATAAATTAATAATTGAGTCGCAACATGGTTTTATAAATGGCCGTTCATGTTTAACAAATTTGTTATCTTTTTATTCTAGCATTGTTGAGGCAGTTGATAGTGGTAAGGATTGCGATGTTGTATACCTTGACTTTAGCAAAGCTTTTGATACAGTGCCACATGAAAGACTGATTAAAAAAATAGAGTCTCATGGTATTGGGGGTGCTATATTAAGCTGGATTAGGGCATGGCTATACCAAAGGAAACAGAGAGTTAGTATAAATGGAATCAAGTCAGAGTGGGAAAATGTTGTAAGTGGAGTGCCTCAAGGCTCTGTCCTGGGACCTCTGTTGTTTATAATATATATAAATGATTTAGATTCAGGTTTGAGTAGCAACATTTGCAAATTTGCCGATGATACGAAAATCGGTAGGGAAATTAATTCGGAGGAGGACTCACTATCACTTCAAGTTGATCTAGATAGGGTTTTGAAATGGTCAAAGGATTGGCAGATGCAGTTTAATGCTGATAAATGTAAAGTTCTGAGGTTAGGTAATGATGATAGAGTTACAAGATACGAGCTAGATGGTGTTGTGATTGCGAAGTCGGATTGCGAAAGGGATCTGGGAGTTATGATTAGTAAGAATTTAAAACAAAAGGATCAATGCATAAATGTTCGTAATAAGGCAAATCGGACACTTGGATTTATTAATCGCAGCGTTAGTAACAAGACACCTGGTGTGGTTCTCAAGCTATATCTTGCTCTAGTTAGGCCCCATTTAGATTATGCAGTTCAGTTTTGGTCGCCATATTATAGAATGGATATAAATTCACTTGAACGTGTCCAGCGTAGGATGACTAAGTTAATTCCCCAAATTAGAAATCTTTCATATGAAGACAGATTAACAAAGCTTAAGTTGCATTCACTGGAAAGGCGAAGAGTTAGGGGTGACATGATAGAGGTTTACAAGTGGATGAATGGACATAACCGGGGGGATATTAATAGGGTATTAAAAGTATCAACACAGGACAGAACACGAACATAAGAACAAAGGTAACTGCAGAAGGCCTATTGGCCCATACGAGGCAGCTCCTATTCTATAACCACCCAATCCCACTCATATACTTGTCCAACCCGTGCTTGAAACAATCGAGGGACCCCACCTCCACAATGTTATGCGGCAATTGGTTCCACAAATCAACAACCCTGTTACTGAACCAGTATTTACCCAAGTCTTTCCTAAATCTAAACTTATCCAATTTATACCCATTGTTTCGTGTTCTGTCCTGTGTTGATACTTTTAATACCCTATTAATATCCCCCCGGTTATGTCCATTCATCCACTTGTAAACCTCTATCATGTCACCCCTAACTCTTCGCCTTTCCAGTGAATGCAACTTAAGCTTTGTTAATCTTTCTTCATATGAAAGATTTCTAATTTGGGGAATTAACTTAGTCATCCTACGCTGGACACGTTCAAGTGAATTTATATCCATTCTATAATATGGCGACCAAAACTGAACTGCATAATCTAAATGGGGCCTAACTAGAGCAAGATATAGCTTGGATATAAAGATATATAAATTGGATAAGTTTAGATTTAGGAAAGACTTGGGTAAATACTGGTTCAGTAACAGGGTTGTTGATTTGTGGAACCAATTGCCGCGTAACATTGTGGAGGTGGGGTCCCTCGATTGTTTCAAGCACGGGTTGGACAAGTATATGAGTGGGATTGGGTGGTTATAGAATAGGAGCTGCCTCGTATGGGCCAATAGGCCTTCTGCAGTTACCTTTGTTCTTATGTTCTTATGTTCTTAACAGGAAAAATAGCCACAATAACAGGAAAAATAGCCATCATAACAGGAAAAATAGCCACAATAACAGGAAAAATAGCCATCATAACAGGAAAAATAGCCACAGTAACAGGAAAAATAGCCACAGTAACAGGAAAAATAGCCACAATAACAGCAAAAATAGCCACCATAACAGGAAAAATAGCCACAATAACAGCAAAAATAGCCATCATAACAGGAAAAATAGCCACAATAACAGGAAAAATAGCCACAATAACAGGAAAAATAGCCATCATAACAGGAAAAATAGCCACAATAACAGGAAAAATAGCCACAATAACAGGAAAAATAGCCACAATAACAGGAAAAATAGCCATCATAACAGGAAAAATAGCCACAATAACAGGAAAAATAGCCACAATAACAGGAAAAATAGCCACAGTAACAGGAAAAATAGCCATCATAACAGGAAAAATAGCCATCATAACAGGAAAAATAGCCACAATAACAGGAAAAATAGCCACAATAACAGGAAAAATAGCCACCATAACAGGAAAAATAGCCATCATAACAGGAAAAATAGCCACAGTAACAGGAAAAATAGCCACAATAACAGGAAAAATAGCCACAGTAACAGGAAAAATAGCCACAGTAACAGGAAAAATAGCCACAATAACAGGAAAAATAGCCACAATAACAGGAAAAATAGCCACAGTAACAGGAAAAATAGCCACAGTAACAGGAAAAATAGCCACAATAACAGGAAAAATAGCCACAATAACAGGAAAAATAGCCACTAACAGCAAAAATAGCCACAATAACAGGAAAAATAGCCACAGTAACAGGAAAAATAGCCACAATAACAGGAAAAATAGCCACAGTAACAGGAAAAATAGCCACAATAACAGCAAAAATAGCCACCATAACAGGAAAAATAGCCACAGTAACAGGAAAAATAGCCATCATAACAGGAAAAATAGCCATCATAACAGGAAAAATAGCCACAGTAACAGGAAAAATAGCCACAGTAACAGGAAAAATAGTCACAATAACAGGAAAAATAGCCACAGTAACAGGAAAAATTGCCACAATAACAGGAAAAATAGCCACAGTAACAGGAAAAATAGCCACAATAACAGGAAAAATAGCCACAATAACAGGAAAAATAGCCACAGTAACAGGAAAAATAGCCACAGTAACAGGAAAAATAGCCACAATAACAGCAAAAATAGCCACAGTAACAGGAAAAATAGCCACAGTAACAGGAAAAATAGCCACAATAACAGGAAAAATAGCCACAGTAACAGGAAAAATAGCCACAATAACAGGAAAAATAGCCACAGTAACAGGAAAAATAGCCACAGTAACAGGAAAAATAGCCACAGTAACAGGAAAAATAGCCACAATAACAGCAAAAATAGCCACAGTAACAGGAAAAATAGCCACAGTAACAGGAAAAATAGCCACAGTAACAGGAAAAATAGCCACAGTAACAGGAAAAATAGCCATCATAACAGGAAAAATAGCCACAGTAACAGGAAAAATAGCCACAGTAACAGGAAACATAGCCACAGTATCAGGAAAAATAGCCATCATAACAGGAAAAATAGCCACAGTAACAGGAAAAATAGCCACAGTAACAGGAAAAATAGCCACAGTAACAGGAAAAATAGCCATCATAACAGGAAAAATAGCCACAGTAACAGGAAAAATAGCCACAGTAACAGGAAACATAGCCACAGTAACAGGAAAAATAGCCACCATAACAGGAAAACGTGTTGGAACCACCGCCAGACTGTCAATCAAAGACAACATATACAGATCGCTTCAGAGAAACCTTCAATATAGAACAAGCACATGGACGGATAATCTGCTCAAGATTCTAGAGAAAGTGGACATGAAATGGACCATTAAACACAAAGGGGAAGATAGTCCATATCAACACTTTCGGCAGCCTCCTCATTGGGAAGAATCGAGTCTAAAGATAATCATTGAAGGATTACCAGTTATAAAAATCAGCATGTGACCCGCAGAGGCTCAAAGCAGTCATAGAACAACAAATGGAACCCATCTTAAGACTTACAACGACTCACATCTTCACAGATGGATCAGTTGATCAAGAAAGAGGTTCTGCTGGGGCAGCAGTTTACACTACCAACCATGAAGCTTACTGGAGCATGAACAGTGGGTGCTCAACATTGCAAACAGAATTATATGCCCTGAAGGAGGCAATAAACTATACAATTGAGAATAATGTACATGATGTCATCATTCATACAGACTCTAAATCTTCCCTCCAGGCATTGTTATCCAGGCAGCACAGAGATAATATACAACTCCTCACAGAAATCCTACACGTAGGAAAAGAGGCAGACAATCTAGGGCAGTCAATCGCCCTAAATTGGATACCAAGTCACATTGGCATAGATGGTAATGAAAAGGCAAACTCAGTAGCAAAAACTGCCACTGCTCTACCTGTTGTACAGGCTCAAATACCTCGAAGTTTTCACACAGAACAAGGAACAAATCAAGAAGAAAATACTCCCAACTATCAAAAGTCGCCACAGAGCCAAAGTAGCGGAATGAAGATCCACTGCGATATGGTACGAACAAGCCACTGGGTACTACTCTTTCAAGCCTGACAAAAAGATATCCATAGATATTGCAGTAGCCATACACAGACTCAGACTTGGTTACAAGTGCTGCTGGGAGGTAATGAACCCAATAGTTAAAGAGTGTCATATCTGTGGAACAGAAGCAGAGGCGCCACTATTGCACTACTTACTGGAATGTGAAGCTACTGAACCCCTGCGCATCAAACTCAACATTAATCCAACGACAGCAGCTGCATTAAATGCACATTCCGCAGCCATTAGAATGATTAGAAAAGCCGTTGAGGAATGGGACTCACTAGTGAGTATTGTGCATCTATATCCGCCACCAAGATAATGCTATTAAAACAAGACTAAAACCAGTGCGCTAAAACAGAAGCGAGAAAGAAACAGGGGAAAAGGAGGAAACCCCACCTCCATTTAAAACTTTGACCCAAATATCACAGTAACAAGGTTATCGTGAATAACGGAACTCAATTACGGGCTCACCATAGCCCGTGCTACATGGACATTTCATTCTGAGTTTCTAAATCTAAAACAACAACAGCAATTGGTTAGGTAATCTTCAGAAGATTAACAACTCCTGAAGATTAGAGAACATCTGAAGATTAGAAAGTGTAATATCTGTGTTCTCACAGAGGACCTGCAGTTGCTCCTGCAATTGCAGTAGCCCAATTTGAGCACCCAAAGAGCTATCAACAAGACATCAACACGCCAGTGGCTGAGATAATAACCTGATGATATCATGTCTTCCACGATGATATCACAATCTTGAGTCAGGCGTCGTCCAGGACGCAGGAGGAGGGGCGAAGGTGTTCAATACATCAACATTGATCACGAGACTCAGGGCCGTGAAGCGGCTCTACCCCTCGAGAGGTGTCAAGAATAATTAAATAAAGAGGGGAGTTGTAAGGGAGTATTATGAGAGAGCAGTAGAGGGGAAAAGGGTTTAATTGAAAGTCTGTGTAACTTAAAACACTAATTTATTAAAGGCTTATCACACTAATACGCACGGGTTGGTTAGGTTAAGGTGTCACAGCCACAGAGGTAAACACAGAACTTGTCGCCCTCTCAGGGACCAACAGTAATGAATATGGGTAATAATACCCATGCTCCTGTGAAGACTACAGTATACCAGGATACTCGCGTGACGACTCTCTTCAGTACTAGCAGGTACACTAGTGGTCGACTGGTAGTGTATCTACACTAGCAGGTACACTGGTGGTCGACTGGTAGTGTATCTACACCAGCAGGTACACGGGTGGTCGACTGGTAGTGGATCTACACCAGCAGGTACACTGGTGGTCGACTGGTAGTGGATCTACACCAGCAGGTACACTGGTGGTCGACTGGTAGTGTATCTACACCAGCAGGTACACGGGTGGTCGACTGGTAGTGGATCTACACCAGCAGGTACACTGGTGGTCGACTGGTAGTGGATCTACACCAGCAGGTACACTGGTGGTCGACAGGTAGTGGATCTACACCAGCAGGTACACTGGTGGTCGACTGGTAGTGGATCTACACCAGCAGGTACACGGGTGGTCGACTGGTAGTGTATCTACACCAGCAGGTACACGGGTGGTCGACTGGTAGTGTATCTACACCAGCAGGTACACGGGTGGTCGACTGGTAGTGTATCTACACCAGCAGGTACACGGGTGGCCTAGATGCTCACATGGGTTATAAATGTTTCTATCACTTTCTATGAAGGTCCTCTAATGTCCACTACAACGGGAAACACGACGTAGGAACTTTGCATAAGGACAAATCTTGTGCTTGACGCAGTTAATGGTAGAGAACCAGCTGGGACTGGTCACAGCAGCCTGGGAGTGGGACTGGTCTGGGACTGGTCTGGGACTGGTCTGGGACTCGTTGTAAACAACGAGTCCCAGACTGCTGTGACTTGGCTGAATCACGCTCCGTCTTTATGCTATGGAATTCCTGCACAGAATGACGCGATTCCCCAGCCACAGACTGGTAGGGCTTCTCCTTTGTGTAGTATATGCAGATATGCATAAGCTAATCTAGATGTTGGAGTGAGGCTGACGCTGGCTCAGTGAGGCTCAGACTGGCTCAGACACCCATCCCCCTGGGTGTCTGAGCAGCCTTCTTCAGGACACACACTGCTCACATCGATGGAGGAAGGGGCTATAAAAGGTGTCCTAAACACAGCCTGACTAGCAAGCCGCGGCTGGCAGGAATCCCCCACAGCGGTTGAACAAATACGAAGACAAAAGTCAAGCTGCTAGTGGCATTCTTGGGACTTTGAACGTTGGAACTCTGCTAGACAACACCAAGGCAGACAGACCTGAAAGGTGAACTGCACCAGTTGTAAAGGAACTAGCGCACTACAATGTGGACACAGCAGCACTCAGTGGAACATGCTTGGCAGACAAAGGTCAGCTTACAGAAGGTGGTGGCGGGTACACCTTTTTCTGGAGTGGTCGCAGTAGCGCTGAACGACGCGAAGAGAAGCTGGAGTTGCCATCAGATCCCACCTCGCCAAGCTGTCAGAGAGCCTCAACAATTGCCTAAGACGCTCCATCTCCAACTTGGAAGCAAGAAAAGTAACGTTGATCAGTGCCCCAACTGATGACATCAAGGACAAATTCTACGAGGAACTCGACAACCTCACTGCAGCAGTCCCAAAGTCAGAGAAGCTAATTATCCTCGGGGACGTCCACGCCAGAGTAGGGACACACTACCAGACCTGTGAAGGAACCATTGGAAGACATGACACTGGCAGGTGCAACAACAATGGCCTTCTGCTCCTCACGTTGTGTGCTACGGTCGACCTCATCGTCACCAACACACTGTTTCACCTTCCCACCCACAACAAGACATCATGGATGCTCCCACGCTATAGGCCTTGGCATCTGATTGTGTCATGACCAGGAAGACAGACCGGCAGGAGGTGAGAGTGACTAAGGCCAAGTGTGGTGCTGACTGCTGGACTGACCATCGCCTCATTGTGTCCAAGTGCTGGACTGACCATCGCCTCATTGTGTCCAAGTGCTGGACTGACCATCGCCTCATTGTGTCCAAGTGCTGGACTGACCATCGCCTCATTGTGTCCAAGTGCAGACTTCACGTCCTGCCCACAAGAAGACCCCCCAAGGTCAGAAGACTCTAAAGACTCATTGTCTCAAGCTGAAGAGCAGCAAAGTTGCTGAAGAATCCAGGACAACATTGAAGTGAGGTGGGCAGCCTTCAGAGATGCAGTACTGCCCTCGATCACCTTGGACTAGCAAGCCGCAGAAACCGGGACTGGTTCAACGAAAACGATGAAGCAATACAAGCACTGCCGTCAGAAAAACATCACTTGTTCCAAGCACACCAAAGTCACCCTACATCACAAGGGAAGAAAGATGCCTTTACTAATGCCTGAAGAAAGGTGCGTAGGAAACTCCGGAGAGATGCAGGATGCATGGTTTAGCAAGGAGGCTGATGTAATCCAAGGTTACGCAGACAGTCACGACACCAAGCGGTTCTATGATGCTCTGAAGGCTCTATATGGACCACAGCCCTCTAGCTCTGCATCCCTCCTCAGCACAGACAGGACTCAACTGCTGACAGAGAAGAAGCAGATCTTGGACAGAAGGGTTGAACACTTTGATAAGGTCTTTAACTGCTCTGCCCCAATCAACGATGAGGCCATTGCTCGTCTACCTCAAGAGGAGATCAACCAGAACCCTGACGAACCTCCCACAGAAGAAGTCAGGAAGGCCATCTAGCAGCTTTCCTGTGGCACAGTGCCAGGATCAGATACAATCCCCGCCCAAGTGTACACAACAGGAACCCGGCCATGATGCAGAAACTGACAAAGCTCTTCCGGTCCATGTGGAATAAAGGGAAGGTGTAGGAACAGTTAAAATATACTAGTATAGTTTAAATCTACATGAAGAAAGGCAACTGGTAGTATTGTGATAATCACCGGGGTATTTCACTCCTGTCCATCGCTGTGAAGATCCTGGCTCGTAGGCTGCTCAACCATTTCCTTCACCATCTTGATTAGGGTTTCCTCCCAGAAAGCCAGTGCGGCTTCCACACACAATGTAGAACTGTCGATAAGGTATTTGCCACATGCCACCTTCAAGTAGAATTCCAAGAACAACATAGTGACTTCTTCAAGACCTTCAATGATCTGACCAAGGCCTTCAGTATCGTCAGCAGTGATGGCTTGTGGCAGATAATTGTTTGTCTCCCAGCAAGTTCACCCCAATTGTCTGGCAGTTTTCCAATAGCATGATAGAGAAAGAACTGGACGACGAAGACGAGTCAGAAGTCATCGCAGTGCGGTGTGAAGTTGGAGTGCGTTCTCGCCCTAATGCTCTTCAGCATGGTGTTCTCGGCCATGCTTACTGTTGTCTTCAGAGATTGCCAGCATGAAATACCTCTCAGATACAGGACTGACGATGGACTTTTCAACCTGAGCGGCCTGCAGGCTGTTACAAAGGTGAAGGAAACTGTCGTAAGAGACTTCCTGTTCGCGGATGACTGTGCCCTCAGTGTCAACACAGAGCAAATGAGACAGCAGGAAATGGACTGTGTTTCACGAGCCTGTGATAACATTGGTGGACCAAAGTTGTCGCAGGCTTGTGATACATCGTGTCTCGCTGCACGAAAAAGACCAAAGTCGTGTACCAACTCACACCCGGAATACTCTACCATGAACCACACATCACGGTCAAGAGGCACAACCTACAGGCGGTCGATAACTTCACCTGTCGTGACACCGTACTCTCAAGACCGATGTACATAAAGACGCATAAATCAACAACAGGATCGCCAAGACCAGCGCTGCCTTTGGAAGATTCCGTGAGAAAGTCTGGGAGTGCAGGGGCCTCAGCCTTACCACCAAACTGATGGTCTTCCGTGGAGTGGTACTCAACACCCTTCTCTTCACCAGTGAGACCTGGACTGTCTACAGCAGACACGCCAAACACCTAAGTCACTTTCACTTGAGCTGTCTCTGCAGACTCTTCCACATCACGTGGCAGGACAAAATCCCAAACATTGAGGCCCTGGAAAGAGCCTATATTCCCAGCGTCTACACCCTCCTACAAAAAACTAAGGCCAGATGGGCTGGCCACGTTGTCAGAATGCCTGACAGCCAAGGGCCAAAACAGCAGCTGTATGGAGAATTAAGCCAGGGCGGGCGTTCAGTTGAAGGGGCAGAAGAAACGCTTCCATGACTGCCACAAGGTGACCCTCAATGACCTGGACATCAGCCCCAGTACTTGGGAGTCAGTGGCTCGTCCAGAGGAAACACGCTATGCGCACAGCTAGAGCAACCTCGGCCACTGCAGCACCCACCCACACCCACCACCCACCCACACCCACCACCCACCCACACCCACCACCCACTCACAGATGTCCAGTGTGTGGGGCACGCCTTCTCGACCCAGATTGGTCTTATCCTCCATCTTCTGACACAGCCACCAATCTTCGACCTTATATTGAAGTCATGGTCATCATCTTCGACTCCAAAGGCCGGACATGATAGATGTGAGGTGACGTGACCACACTAGCCTCGGGCAGGTCCCCAGAGATGAGATAAGAGAGTTAACGTCTCTCCTGGCCTGTCCCGGCACCACCAACTCTCCCCTACCTGCTCCTGCTCTGGGTCATACACACACACAGATGATTTACTACTGGCGCTTGTAGGAGCCATCAGTGACATCCCATGACCACCATCATGGTGCCATTATTCTGCGGACACGAGGGGCTATCAGACGATACCCCTCACTGTAGCCATGGCCCTCATGCAGTGTTCTGCCAGGGCCAGATTCACGAAAGAATTTACGCAAGCACTTACGAACGTGTACATCTTTCCTCAATCTTTGACGGCTTTGGTTACATTTATTAAACAGTTTATAAGCATGAAAACTTGCCATTCAACTGTTGTTATTGTTATAAACAGCCTCCTGGTGCTTCGGAGCTCATTAACTGTTTAATAATTGGAAACAAAACCGCCAAAGATTGAGAAAAGATGTACAGGTTCGTAAGTGCTTGCGTAAGTGCTTTCGTGAATCTGGCCCCTGACGCACAGACGCTGGGCGCACACTAGACGACGCATCCACTCTCATTGCTCTATTTGCGCCTAACTTGCACATTTCAAGACATCATCACCTGACGAATTCACATCTTCATGTGAATTCTCCAACTCTCACCAAAAGCAGTGAAGATTAAAACCTGAAGATTTAAAAATTTTGGTGGCGCAGTGGTAACACGCTCGCCCCCACCGCATTGTAAGCAGTCCTGGGTCCTGGGTTGGAGTCCTGGCCGGGGAGGATTGACTAGGTGCCAATCCTTAACTATTGGCCTCTGTTCACCCAGCAGTAATTGCGTAACTGGTTGTAAAGCAATTGCAGGGTCGTGTTGCAGGGAGAACTAGCAAGGCTTACCTTGAGCCATGGGAAGGAAAAGCTCTCAACAGGAGTCATAACTTGTCTCTTCCTGCACTCACCGCTGAAAAAAATAGAGAACATTCGAATATAAGAAAACACCTGATAATTATAAATCCTAATTAGAATAATTATATTCCTAACAACTTGCATAAAACATTACATCACTGGCCGGACTAAACAGGTGCACATCGGTATCAATTAAACTTACATATTTCTGATATAAAGTGAGTAATATTTACTTTACACTTTACTACTGGAGCCATAACACGTACATAGTAACTACTGGAGCCATAACACGTACATAGTAACTACTGGAGCCATAACACGTACATAGTAACTACTGGAGCCATAACACGTACACAGTAACTAAAGGAGTCATAACACCACGTACACAGTAAATACAGGAGCCATAACACCGTACACAGTAACTACAGGAGCCATAACACCACGTACACAGTAACTACAGGAGCTATAACACGTACACAGTAACTACTGGAGTCATAACACGTACACAGTAACTACTGGAGCCATAACACGTACACAGTAACTACTGGAGCCATAACACGTACACAGTAACTACTGAAGCCATAACACGTACACAGTAACTACTGGAGCCAAAACACGTACACAGTAACTACTGGAGCCATAACACGTACACAGTAACTACAGGAGCCATAACACGTACACAGTAACTACAGGAGTCATAACACGTACACAGTAACTACTGGAGCCATAACACGTACACAGTAACTACAGGAGCCATAACACGTACACAGTAACTACAGGAGTCATAACACGTACACAGTAACTACTGGAGCCATAACACGTACACAGTAACTACTGGAGGTATAACACGTACACAGTAACTACAGGAGCCATAACACGTACACAGTAACTACAGGAGTCATAACACGTACACAGTAACTACAGGAGCCATAACACGTACACAGTAACTACAGGAGCCATAATACCACGTACACAGTAACTACAGGAACCATAACACCACGTACACAGTAACTACAGGAGCCATAACACCACGTACACAGTAACTACAGGAGCCATAACACGTACACAGTAACTACTGGAGCCATAACACGTACACAGTAACTACTGGAGCCATAACACGTACACAGTAACTACTGGAGCCATAACACGTACACAGTAACTACAGGAGTCATAACACGTACACAGTAACTACAGGAGTCATAACACCACGTACACAGTAACTACAGGAGCCATAACACGTACACAGTAACTACTGGAGCCATAACACGTACACAGTAACTACAGGAGCCATAACACGTACACAGTAACTACAGGAGCCATAATACCACGTACACAGTAACTACAGGAGCCATAACACGTACGCAGTAACTACAGGTGCCATAACACGTACACAGTAACTACTGGAGCCATAACACGTACGCAGTAACTACAGGAGCCATAACACGTACATAGTAGCTACAGGAGCCATAACACCACGTACACAGTAACTACTGGAGCCATAACACGTACACAGTAACTACAGGAGCCATAACACGTACGCAGTAACTACAGGAGCCATAACACGTACACAGTAACTACTGGAGCCATAACACGTACGCAGTAACTACAGGAGCCATAACACGTACATAGCTACAGGAGCCATAACACCACGTACACAGTAACTACTGGAGCCATAACACGTACACAGTAACTACAGGAGCCATAACACGTACGCAGTAACTACAGGAGCCATAACACGTACACAGTAACTACTGGAGCCATAACACGTACGCAGTAACTACAGGAGCCATAACACGTACATAGCTACAGGAGCCATAACACCACGTACACAGTAACTACTGGAGCCATAACACGTACACAGTAACTACAGGAGCCATAACACGTACACAGTAACTACAGGGGCCATAACACGTACACAGTAACTACTGGAGCCATAACACGTACACAGTAACTACTGGAGCCATAACACGTACACAGTAACTACAGGAACCATAACACGTACACAGTAACTACTGGAGCCATAACACGTACACAGTAACTACAGGAGCCATAACACGTACATAGTAACAACATGAGCCATAACACGTACATAGTAACTACTGGAGCCATAACACGTACATAGTAACTACTGGAGCCATAACACGTACATAGTAACTACTGGAGCCATAACACGTACACAGTAACTAAAGGAGTCATAACACCACGTACACAGTAACTACAGGAGCCATAACACCGTACACAGTAACTACAGGAGCCATAACACCACGTACACAGTAACTACAGGAGCTATAACACGTACACAGTAACTACTGGAGTCATAACACGTACACAGTAACTACTGGAGCCATAACACGTACACAGTAACTACTGGAGCCATAACACGTACACAGTAACTACTGGAGCCATAACACGTACACAGTAACTACTGGAGCCAAAACACGTACACAGTAACTACTGGAGCCATAACACGTACACAGTAACTACAGGAGCCATAACACGTACACAGTAACTACAGGAGTCATAACACGTACACAGTAACTACTGGAGCCATAACACGTACACAGTAACTACAGGAGCCATAACACGTACACAGTAACTACAGGAGTCATAACACGTACACAGTAACTACTGGAGCCATAACACGTACACAGTAACTACAGGAGTCATAACACGTACACAGTAACTACAGGAGCCATAACACGTACACAGTAACTACAGGAGCCATAATACCACGTACACAGTAACTACAGGAACCATAACACCACGTACACAGTAACTACAGGAGCCATAACACCACGTACACAGTAACTACAGGAGCCATAACACGTACACAGTAACTACTGGAGCCATAACACGTACACAGTAACTACTGGAGCCATAACACGTACACAGTAACTACAGGAGCCATAACACGTACACAGTAACTACAGGAGCCATAATACCACGTACACAGTAACTACAGGAGCCATAACACGTACGCAGTAACTACAGGTGCCATAACACGTACACAGTAACTACTGGAGCCATAACACGTACGCAGTAACTACAGGAGCCATAACACGTACATAGTAGCTACAGGAGCCATAACACCACGTACACAGTAACTACTGGAGCCATAACACGTACACAGTAACTACAGGAGCCATAACACGTACGCAGTAACTACAGGAGCCATAACACGTACACAGTAACTACTGGAGCCATAACACGTACGCAGTAACTACAGGAGCCATAACACGTACATAGCTACAGGAGCCATAACACCACGTACACAGTAACTACTGGAGCCATAACACGTACATAGTAGCTACAGGAGCCATAACACCACGTACACAGTAACTACTGGAGCCATAACACGTACACAGTAACTACAGGAGCCATAACACGTACACAGTAACTACAGGGGCCATAACACGTACACAGTAACTACTGGAGCCATAACACGTACACAGTAACTACTGGAGCCATAACACGTACACAGTAACTACAGGAACCATAACACGTACACAGTAACTACTGGAGCCATAACACGTACACAGTAACTACAGGAGCCATAACACGTACATAGTAACAACATGAGCCATAACACAACGTACACAGTAACTACATGAGCCATAACACAACGTACACAGTAACTACTGGATCTCATAACAGAACACAGTAACTACTGGAGCCATAACAGTACACAGTAACTACTGGAGCCATAACACGTACATAGTAACAACATGAGCCATAACACGCACACAGTAACTACATGAGCCATAACACAACGTACACAGTAACTACTGGATCTCATAACAGTACACAGTAACTATTCATGCAACTTCTTGCACACTGCCAAGAACAATGCAACAATTACACAGCATCATGGTGAGGTGTTCACAATATATCAACACTACTTTCTGTTCTATGTTGATTTTTCTATAAAATTGAATTAAGGGAAGAAAAAAATACGGAAATTAAATGCTAATTGGTTTTAAGTGCTCGGACCTAAATGGTTCGTAATGTACCGGTTGTGTCTATTTTGGTGGAGTGAGGGAGACACAGTGGTGGAGTGAGGGAGACACAGTGGTGGAGTGTGGGAGACACAGTGGTGGAATGTGGGAGACACAGTGGTGGAGTGTGGGAGACACAGTGGGGGAGTGTGGGAGACACAGTGGTGGAGTGTGGGAGACACAGTGGGGGAGTGTGGGAGACACAGTGGTGGAGTGTGGGAGACACAGTGGTGGAGTGAGGGAGACACAGTGGTGGAGTGTGGGAGACACAGTGGTGGAGTGAGGGAGACACAGTGGTGGAGTGAGGGAGACACAGTGGTGGAGTGTGGGAGACACAGTGGTGGAGTGTGGGAGACACAGTGGTGGAGTGTGGGAGACACAGTGGTGGAGTGTGGGAGACACAGTGGTGGAGTGTGGGAGACACAGTGGTGGAGTGTGGGAGACACAGTGGTGGAGTGTGGGAGACACAGTGGTGGAGTGTGTGAGACAGTGGTGGAGTGTGGGAGACACAGTGGTGGAGTGTGGGAGACACAGTGGTGGAGTGTGGGAGGCACAGTGGTGGAGTGTGGGAGACACAGTGGTGGAGTGTGGGAGACACAGTGGTGGAGTGTGGGAGACACAGTGGTGGAGTGTGGGAGACACAGTGGTGGAGTGTGGGAGACACAGTGGTGGAGTGTGGGAGACACAGTGGTGGAGTGTGGGAGACACAGTGGTGGAGTGTGGGAGACACAGTGGTGGAGTGAGGGAGACACAGTGGTGGAGTGTGGGAGACACAGTGGTGGAGTGTGGGAGACACAGTGGTGGAGTGTGGGAGACACAGTGGTGGAGTGAGGGAGACACAGTGGTGGAGTGTGGGAGACACAGTGGTGGAGTGTGGGAGACACAGTGGTGGAGTGTGGGAGACACAGTGGTGGAGTGTGGGAGACACAGTGGTGGAGTGTGGGAGACACAGTGGTGGAGTGTGGGAGACACAGTGGTGGAGTGAGGGAGACACAGTGGTGGAGTGTGGGAGACACAGTGGTGGAGTGTGGGAGACACAGTGGTGGAGTGTGGGAGACACAGTGGTGGAGTGAGGGAGACACAGTGGTGGAGTGTGGGAGACACAGTGGTGGAGTGTGGGAGACACAGTGGTGGAGTGTGGGAGACACAGTGGTGGAGTGTGGGAGACACAGTGGTGGAGTGTGGGAGACACAGTGGTGGAGTGTGGGAGACACAGTGGTGGAGTGTGGGAGACACAGTGGTGGAGTGTGGGAGACACAGTGGTGGAGTGTGGGAGACACAGTGGTGGAGTGTGGGAGACACAGTGGTGGAGTGTGGGAGACACAGTGGTGGAGTGTGGGAGACACAGTGGTGGAGTGTGGGAGACACAGTGGTGGAGTGTGGGAGACACAGTGGTGGAGTGTGGGAGACACAGTGGTGGAGTGTGGGAGACACAGTGGTGGAGTGAGGGAGACACAATGGTGGAGTGAGGGAGACACAGTGGTGGAGTGTGGGAGACACAGTGGTGGAGTGAGGGAGACACAGTGGTGGAGTGTGGGAGACACAGTGGTGGAGTGTGGGAGACACAGTGGTGGAGTGTGGGAGACACAGTGGTGGAGTGTGGGAGACACAGTGGTGGAGTGTGGGAGACACAGTGGTGGAGTGTGGGAGACACAGTGGTGGAGTGAGGGAGACACAGTGGTGGAGTGAGGGAGACACAGTGGTGGAGTGTGGGAGACACAGTGGTGGAGTGAGGGAGACACAGTGGTGGAGTGTGGGAGACACAGTGGTGGAGTGAGGGAGACACAGTGGTGGAGTGAGGGAGACACAGTGGTGGAGTGTGGGAGACACAGTGGTGGAGTGAGGGAGACACAGTGGTGGAGTGTGGGAGACACAGTGGTGGAGTGTGGGAGACACAGTGGTGGAGTGAGGGAGACACAGTGGTGGAGTGTGGGAGACACAGTGGTGGAGTGTGGGAGACACAGTGGTGGAGTGTGAGTGAGGGAGACACAGTGGTGGAGTGTGGGAGACACAGTGGTGGAGTGAGGGAGACACAGTGGTGGAGTGTGGGAGACACAGTGGTGGAGTGTGAGTGAGGGAGACACAGTGGTGGAGTGTGGGAGACACAGTGGTGGAGTGTGAGTGAGTGGGAGGGAGACAGGAGGAGACAGATGGGTTGAGTGTGGGTGACAGTCTCCAGCAACCCAACACCGCCACCATACACAAGTTCAACATAGTTTAACTTGCTCCTCTGTCATTAGCTCTTTGTCCCCTCCCGTCTCTTGTCTCTCTTTTATTTGACTGTTTTTGCTCCTTTACCTCCTCTTAGTTCTGTCCCTGTCTGTCTCTCTTTGTGCTTCTCTTTAACCAGAGCCCATTATATGTTACCACCGTAACCGGTGGTGGGAAACGGCTCTGGCAAGGTTGCGTATTGACCATACACGCTTAACTCGTAGAGACTTAATGGAGCGCCGCCCTGTTCTTTATTGTCCAAACTGCTTTGTCCCTCTCATGGTCGTTCATATCCTTGATGAATGTCCAGACCTCCAGGACGAGCGCGAGTCTTGGTTCCCGACCGTTCCCCGCGGTCACCTGTCCCTCAGTAGTATCTTTGGTGAATCGGATACCTTTGGTGTTATTTATCTCATACGCTTTTGTTCTGGTATTGGCATCCTTAGTGATCTTTAGCGCCTTTTGCATATCCAGCACTTCTAACTGTGCTAAATACCCTTCCCAGCTTGGTGCCTTCTTTAGATACTTACTTACTGACCTATATTGCGGCATGTGGCAGTGGGTGTGTTGGGTGCCTTGCTTGCCAGGTTCAGCATGTGGCAGTGGGTGTGTTGGGTGCCTTGCTTGCCAGGTTCAGCATGTGGCAGTGGGTGTGTTGGGTGCCTTGCTTGCCAGGTTCAGCATGTGGCAGTGGGTGTGTTGGGTGCCTTGCTTGCCAGGTTCAGCATGTGGCTCTTGTATTGCGGCATGTGGCAGTGGGTGTGTTGGGTGCCTAGCTTGCCAGGTTCAGCATGTGGCTCTTGTATTGCGGCATGTGGCAGTGGGTGTGTTGGGTGCCTTGCTTGCCAGGTTCAGCATGTGGCTCTTGTATTGCGGCATGTGGCAGTGGGTGTGTTGGGTGCCTTGCTTGCCAGGTTCAGCATGTGGCTCTTGTATTGCGGCATGTGGCAGTGGGTGTGTTGGGTGCCTTGCTTGCCAGGTTCAGCATGTGGCAGTGGGTGTGTTGGGTGCCTAGCTTGCCAGGTTCAGCATGTGGCTCTTGTATTGCGGCATGTGGCAGTGGGTGTGTTGGGTGCCTTGCTTGCCAGGTTCAGCATGTGGCTCTTGTATTGCGGCATGTGGCAGTGGGTGTGTTGGGTGCCTTGCTTGCCAGGTTCAGCATGTGGCTCTTGTATTGCGGCATGTGGCAGTGGGTGTGTTGGGTGCCTTGCTTGCCAGGTTCAGCATGTGGCAGTGGGTGTGTTGGGTGCCTAGCTTGCCAGGTTCAGCATGTGGCTCTTGTATTGCGGCATGTGGCAGTGGGTGTGTTGGGTGCCTTGCTTGCCAGGTTCAGCATGTGGCTCTTGTATTGCGGCATGTGGCAGTGGGTGTGTTGGGTGCCTTGCTTGCCAGGTTCAGCATGTGGCTCTTGTATTGCGGCATGTGGCAGTGGGTGTGTTGGGTGCCTAGCTTGCCAGGTTCAGCATGTGGCTCTTGTATTGCGGCATGTGGCAGTGGGTGTGTTGGGTGCCTTGCTTGCCAGGTTCAGCATGTGGCTCTTGTATTGCGGCATGTGGCAGTGGGTGTGTTGGGTGCCTTGCTTGCCAGGTTCAGCATGTGGCTCTTGTATTGCGGCATGTGGCAGTGGGTGTGTTGGGTGCCTTGCTTGCCAGGTTCAGCATGTGGCTCTTGTATTGCGGCATGTGGCAGTGGGTGTGTTGGGTGCCTTGCTTGCCAGGTTCAGCATGTGGCAGTGGGTGTGTTGGGTGCCTTGCTTGCCAGGTTCAGCATGTGGCAGTGGGTGTGTTGGGTGCCTTGCTTGCCAGGTTCAGCATGTGGCAGTGGGTGTGTTGGGTGCCTTGCTTGCCAGGTTCAGCATGTGGCAGTGGGTGTGTTGGGTGACTAGCTTGCCAGGTTCAGCATGTGGCTCTTGTATTGCGGCATGTGGCAGTGGGTGTGTTGGGTGCCTAGCTTGCCAGGTTCAGCATGTGGCTCTTGTATTGCGGCATGTGGCAGTGGGTGTGTTGGGTGCCTTGCTTGCCAGGTTCAGCATGTGGCTCTTGTATTGCGGCATGTGGCAGTGGGTGGGTTGGGTGCCTTGCTTGCCAGGTTCAGCATGTGGCTCTTGTATTGCGGCATGTGGCAGTGGGTGTGTTGGGTGCCTTGCTTGCCAGGTTCAGCATGTGGCTCTTGTATTGCGGCATGTGGCAGTGGGTGTGTTGGGTGCCTTGCTTGCCAGGTTCAGCATGTGGCTCTTGTATTGCGGCATGTGGCAGTGGGTGTGTTGGGTGCCTTGCTTGCCAGGTTCAGCATGTGGCTCTTGTATTGCGGCATGTGGCAGTGGGTGTGTTGGGTGCCTTGCTTGCCAGGTTCAGCATGTGGCTCTTGTATTGCGGCATGTGGCAGTGGGTGTGTTGGGTGCCTTGCTTGCCAGGTTCAGCATGTGGCAGTGGGTGTGTTGGGTGCCTTGCTTGCCAGGTTCAGCATGTGGCAGTGGGTGTGTTGGGTGCCTTGCTTGCCAGGTTCAGCATGTGGCAGTGGGTGTGTTGGGTGCCTTGCTTGCCAGGTTCAGCATGTGGCAGTGGGTGTGTTGGGTGCCTTGCTTGCCAGGTTCAGCATGTGGCAGTGGGTGTGTTGGGTGCCTTGCTTGCCAGGTTCAGCATGTGGCAGTGGGTGTGTTGGGTGCCTTGCTTGCCAGGTTCAGCATGTGGCAGTGGGTGTGTTGGGTGCCTTGCTTGCCAGGTTCAGCATGTGGCTCGTGTATTGCGGCATGTGGCAGTGGGTGTGTTGGGTGCCTAGCTTGCCAGGTTCAGCATGTGGCTCTTGTATTGCGGCATGTGGCAGTGGGTGTGTTGGGTGCCTTGCTTGCCAGGTTCAGCATGTGGCTCTTGTATTGCGGCATGTGGCAGTGGGTGTGTTGGGTGCCTTGCTTGCCAGGTTCAGCATGTGGCTCTTGTATTGCGGCATGTGGCAGTGGGTGTGTTGGGTGCCTTACTTGCCAGGTTCAGCATGTGGCTCTTGTATTGCGGCATGTGGCAGTGGGTGTGTTGGGTGCCTTGCTTGCCAGGTTCAGCATGTGGCTCTTGTATTGCGGCATGTGGCAGTGGGTGTGTTGGGTGCCTTGCTTGCCAGGTTCAGCATGTGGCTCTTGTATTGCGGCATGTGGCAGTGGGTGTGTTGGGTGCCTTGCTTGCCAGGTTCAGCATGTGGCTCTTGATGCTCATTGATGACTCAAACTCATTCTCAACACTTCACCTTCATCACTCAACAATACATTTTGACCACAAATTTGTGTCGTGTCTCGGTTGGTTTTGGTCCCTGTCCTGTTGACATTATTGTCTGTGTATTCTCAGCCCCCGGCCTGTACCAGCGTACAGGCCAGGGCCACCAGTGTACAGGCCAGGGCCACCAGTGTACAGGCCAGGGCCACCAGTGTACAGGCCGGGGCCACCAGTGTAAAGTCCGGGGCCACCAGTGTACAGGCCAGGGCCACCAGTGTACAGGCCAGGGGCCACCAGTGTACAGGCCAGGGCCACCAGTGTACAGGCCAGGGCCACCAGTGTACAGGCCGGGGCCACCAGTGTACAGGCCGGGGCCACCAGTGTAAAGTCCGGGGCCACCAGTGTACAGGCCAGGGCCACCAGTGTACAGGCCAGGGGCCACCAGTGTACAGGCCAGGGCCACCAGTGTACAGGCCGGGGCCACCAGTGTACAGTCCGGGGCAACCAGTGTACAGGCCAGGGCCACCAGTGTACAGGCCAGGGCCACCAGTGTACAGGCCGGGGCCACCAGTGTACAGGCCAGGGCCACCAGTGTACAGGCCGGGGCCACCAGTGTACAGGCCGGGGCCACCAGTGTACAGGCCAGGGCCACCAGTGTACAGGCCGGGGCCACCAGTGTACAGGCCAGGGCCACCAGTGTACAGGCCAGGGCCACCAGTGTACAGGCCAGGGCCACCAGTGTACAGGCCAGGGCCACCAGTGTACAGGCCAGGGCCACCAGTGTACAGGCCAGGGCCACCAGTGTACAGGCCGGGGCCACCAGTGTACAGGCCAGGGCCACCAGTGTACAGGCCAGGGCCACCAGTGTACAGGCCGGGGCCACCAGTGTACAGGCCAGGGCCACCAGTGTACAGGCCAGGGCCACCAGTGTACAGGCCAGGGCCACCAGCGTACAGGCCAGGGGCCACCAGTGTACAGGCCAGGGGCCACTTGTGTACAGGCCGGGGCCACCAGTGTACAGGCCAGGGCCACCAGTGTACAGGCCAGGGCCACCAGTGTACAGGCCAGGGGCCACTTGTGTACAGGCCGGGGCCACCAGTGTACAGGCCAGGGCCACCAGTGTACAGGCCAGGGAAACCAGTGTACAGGCCAGGGGCCACCAGTGTACAGGCCAGGGGCTACTTGTGTACAGGCCAGGGCCACCAGTGTACAGGCCAGGGCCACCAGTGTACAGGCCAGGGCCACCAGTGTACAGGCCAGGGGCCACCAGTGTACAGGCCAGGGGCCACCAGTGTACAGGCCAGGGGCCACTTGTGTACAGGCCAGGGCCACCAGTGTACAGGCCAGGGCCACCAGTGTACAGGCCAGGGGCCACCAGTGTACAGGCCAGGGCCACCAGTGTACAGGCCAGGGGCCACCAGTGTACAGGCCAGGGGCCACCAGTGTACAGGCCAGGGGCCACCAGTGTACAGGCCAGGGCCACCAGTGTACAGGCCAGGGCCACCAGTGTACAGGCCAGGGCCACCAGTGTACAGGCCAGGGCCACCAGTGTACAGGCCAGGGCCACCAGTGTACAGGCCAGGGGTCACCAGTGTACAGGCCAGGGCCACCAGTGTACAGGCCAGGGCCACCAGTGTACAGGCCAGGGCTACCAGTGTACAGGCCAGGGGCCACCAGTGTACAGGCCAGGGGCCACCAGTGTACAGGCCAGGGCCACCAGTGTACAGGTCAGGGCCACCAGTGTACAGGCCAGGGGCCACCAGTGTACAGGCCAGGGGCCACCAGTGTACAGGCCAGGGGCCACCAGTGTACAGTCCAGGGCCACCAATGTACAGGCCAGGGGCCACCAGTGTACAGGCCAGGGCCACCAGTGTACAGGCCAGGGCCACCAGTGTACAGGCCAGGGGCCACCAGTGCACAGGCCAGGGCCACCAGTGTACAGGCCAGGGGCCACCAGTGTACAGGCCAGGGCCACCAGTGTACAGGCCAGGGCCACCAGTGCACAGGCCAGGGCCACCAGTGTACAGGCCAGAGCCACCAGTGTACAGGCCAGGGGCACCAGTGTACAGGCCAGGGCCACCAGTGTACAGGCCAGGGCCACCAGTGTACAGGCCAGGGCCACCAGTGTACAAACCAGGGGCCACCAGTGTACAGGCCAGGGCCAGCAGTGTACAGGCCAGGGCCACCAGTGTACAGGCCAGGGGCCACCAGTGTACAGTCCAGGGCCACCAGTGTACAGGCCAGGGCCACCAGTGTACAGGCCAGGGGCCACCAGTGTACAGGCCAGGGGCCACCAGAGTACAGGCCAGGGCCAGCAATGTACAGGCCGGGGCCACCAGTGTACAGGCCAGGGCCACCAGTGTACAGGCCGGGGCCACCAGTGCACAGGCCAGGGCCACCAGTGTACAGGCCAGGGGCCACCAGTGTACAGGCCAGGGCCAGCAGTGTACAGGCCGGGGCCACCAGTGCACAGGCCAGGGCCACCAGTGTGCAGGCCAGGGCCACCAGTGTACAGGCCAGGGCCACCCGTGTACAGGCCAGGGCCACCAGTGTACAGGCCAGGGCCACCAGTGTACAGGCCAGGGCCACCAGTGTACAGGCCAGGGGCCACCAGTGTACAGGCCAGCGCCAGCAGTGTACAGGCCGGGGCCAGCAGTGTACAGGCCGGGGCCACCAGTGTACAGGCCAGGGGCCACCAGTGTACAGGCCAGGGCCACCAGTGTACAGGCCAGGGGCCACCAGTGTACAGGCCAGGGGCCAGCAGTGTACAGGCCAGGGCCACCAGTGTACAGGCCAGGACTACCACTATACAGGCCAGGGCAGCAGTGTACAGGCCAGGGGCCAGCAGTGTACAGGCCAGGGGCCAGCAGTGTACAGGCCAGGGCCACCAGTGTACAGGCCAGGACTACCACTATACAGGCCAGGGCCAGCAGTGTACAGGCCAGGGGCCAGCAGTGTACAGGCCAGGGGCCAGCAGTGTACAGGCCAGGGCCACCAGTGTACAGGCCAGGGCCACTAGTGTACAGGCCAGGGGCCAGCAGTGTACAGGCCAGGGGCCAGCAGTGTACAGGCCAGGGCCAGCAGTGTACAGGCCAGGGCCACCAGTGTATAGGCCAGGGCCACTAGTGTACAGGCCAGGGGCCAGCAGTGTACAGGCCAGGGGCCAGCAGTGTACTGGCCAGGGGCACCAGTGTACAGGCCAGGACCACCACTATACAGGCCAGGGCCAGCAGTGTACAGGCCAGGGCCAGCAGTGTACAGGCCAGGGCCAGCAGTGTACAGGCCAGGGCCACTAGTGTACAGGCCAGGGGCCAGCAGTGTACAGGCCAGGGCTAGCAGTGTACAGGCCAGGGCCAGCAGTGTACAGGCCAGGACCACCACTATACAGGCCAGGGCCAGCAGTGTACAGGCCAGGGGCCAGCAGTGTACAGGCCAGGGCCAGCAGTGTACAGGCTAGGGCCAGCAGTGTACAGGCCAGGGCCAGCAGTGTACAGGCCAGGGCCACCAGTGTACAGGCCAGGGGCACCAGTGTACAGGCCAGGGCCACTAGTGTACAGGCCAGGGGCCAGCAGTGTACAGGCCAGGGGCCAGCAGTGTACAGGCCAGGGGCACCAGTGTACAGGCCAGGACCACCACTATACAGGCCAGGGCCACCAGTGTACAGGCCAGGACCACCACTATACAGGCCAGGGCCAGCAGTGTACAGGCCAGGACCACCACTATACAGGCCAGGGCCACCAGTGTACAGGCCAGGACCACCACTATACAGGCCAGGGCCAGCAGTGTACAGGCCAGGGCCAGCAGTGTACAGGCCAGGGCCACAAGTGTACAGGCCAGGGGCCAGCAGTGTACAGGCCAGGGCCAGCAGTGTACAGGCCAGGGCCACCAGTGTACAGGCCAGGACCACCACTATACAGGCCCGGGCCAGCAGTGTACAGGCCAGGGCCACCAATGTACAGGCCAGGACCACCACTATACAGGCCAGGCCAGCAGTGTACAGGCCAGGGGCCACCACTATACAGGCCAGGGCCAGCAGTGTACAGGCCGGGGCCACCAGTGTACAGGCCAGGGCCAGCAGTGTACAGGCCAGGGGCCACCACTATACAGGCCAGGGCCAGCAGTGTACAGGCCAGGGCCACCAGTGTACAGGCCAGGGCCACCAGTGTACAGGCCAGGGCCAGCAGTGAACAGGCCGGGGCCACCACTATACAGGCCAGGGCCACCAGTGTACAGGCCAGGGCCACCAGTGTACAGGCCAGGGCCAGCAGTGAACAGGCCGGGGCCACCACTATACAGGCCAGGGCCAGCAGTGTACAGGCCAGGGCCAGCAGTGTACAGGCCGGGGCCAGCAGTATACAGGCCAGGGCCAGCAGTGTACATGCCAGGGCCAGCAGTGTACAGGCCAGGGCCACCACTATACAGGCCAGGGCCAGCAGTGTACAGGCCAGGGCCAGCAGTGTACAGGCCAGGACCACCACTATACAGGCCAGGGCCAGCAGTGTACAGGCCAGGGCCACCACTATACAGGCCAGGGCCACCAGTGTACAGGCCAGGGGCACCAGTGTACAGGCCAGGGCCAGCAGTGTACAGGCCAGGGGCCAGCAGTGTACAGGCCAGGGCCAGCAGTGTACAGGCCAGGGCCAGCAGTGTACAGGCCAGGGCCACCAGTGTACAGGCCAGGGCCACCAGTGTACAGGCCAGGGCCACCAGTGTACAGGCCAGGGCCACCAGTGAACAGGCCAGGGCCAGCAGTGTACAGGCCAGGGGCCAGCAGTGTACAGGCCAGGGCCAGCAGTGTACAGGCCAGGGCCAGCAGTGTACAGGCCAGGGCCAGCAGTGTACAGGCCAGGGCCACCAGTGTACAGGCCAGGGCCACCAGTGTACAGGCCAGGGCCACCAGTGTACAGGCCAGGGCCACCAGTGTACAGGCCGGGGCCAGCACCACGCCACACTGGAGATCACATACCAGTCCTGACGTCTGACTGAAGCAACTTGAGAGATCAAAGTCCTCCTCCTCCTCCAGCCCTCGGCGCCTCAAAGCAAAATATGCAAGTTTCAAGGGAGTAAATGTCAGCGTGACTCTTTAATGGGGGTGCTGAAGTGTAGGGGGGGCGGTGGTAATGATGGGGGAGGGTGCTGAAGTGTAGGGGGGGGCGGTGGTAATGATGGGGGAGGTTACTGAAGTGTAGGGGGGGCGGTGGTAATGATGGGGGAGGGTGCTGAAGTGTAGGGGGGGTGGTGGTAATGATGGTGGAGGGTGCTGAAGTGTAGGGGGGGGGCGGTGGTAATGATGGGGGAGGGTGCTGAAGTGTAGGGGGCGGTGGTAATGATGGGGGAGGGTGCTGAAGTGTAGTGGGAGCGGTGGTAATGATGGGGGAGAGTGCTGAAGTGTAGGGGGGGGGCGGTGGTAATGATGGGGGAGGTTACTGAAGTGTAGGGGGGCGGTGGTAATGATGGTGGAGGGTGCTGAAGTGTAGGAAGGGGGCGGTGGTAATGATGGTGGAGGGTGCTGAAGTGTAGGGGGGGGCTGTAATAATGATGGGGGAGGGTGCTGAAGTGTAGGGGGGGCGGTGGTAATGATGGGGGAAGGTGCTAAAGTGTAGGGGGGGGCGGTGGTAATGATGGGGGAGGGTGCTGAAGTGTAGAGGGGGGGGGGGTGGTAATGATGGGGGAGGGTGCTGAAGTGTAGGGGGGGGCGGTGGTAATGATGGGGGAGGGTGCTGAAGTGTAGGGGGGGCGGTGGTAATGATGGGGGAGGGTGCTGAAGTGTAGGGGGGGGGCGGTGGTAATGATGGGGGAGGGTGCTGAAGTGTAGGGGGGGGTGGTAATGATGGGGGAGGGTGCTGAAGTGTAGGGGGGCGGTGGTAATGATGGTGGAGGGTGCTGATGTGTAGGGGGGGCGGTGGTAATGATGGTGGAGGGTGCTGAAGTGTAGGGGGGGGCGGTGGTAATGATGGTGGAGGGTGCTGAAGTGTAGGGGGGGCGGTGGTAATGATGGTGGAGGGTGCTGAAGTGTAGGGGGGGGGCGGTGGTAATGATGGTGGAGGGTGCTGATGTGTAGGGGGGGCGGTGGTAATGATGGTGGAGGGTGCTGACGTGTAGGGGGGGCGGTGGTAATGATGGTGGAGGGTGCTGATGTGTAGGGGGGCGGTGGTAATGATGGTGGAGGGTGCTGACGTGTAGGGGGGGCGGTGATAATGATGGGGGAGGTGCTGAAGTGTAGGGGGGGTGGTGGTAATGATGGGGGAGGGTGCTGAAGTGTAGGGGGTGCGGTGGTAATGATGGGGGAGGGTGCTGAAGTGTAGGGGGGGCGGTGGTAATGATGGGGGAGGGTGCTGAAGTGTACGGGGGGGTGGTAATGATGGGGGAGGGTACTGAAGTTTAGGGGGGGAGGTGCTGAAGTGTAGGGGGGGTGGTGGTAATGATGGTGGAGGGTGCTGAAGTGTTGGGGGGCAGTGATAATGATGGGGGAGGGTGCTGAAGTGTAGGGGGGCGGTGGTAATGATGGGGGAGGGTGCTGAAGTGTAGGGGGGGGCGGTGGTAATGATGGGGGAGGGTGCTGAAGTGTACGGGGGGTGGTAATGATGGGGGAGGGTACTGAATTTTAGGGGGGGCGGTGGTAATGATGGGGGGAGGTGCTGAAGTGTAGGGGGGGGGTGGTAATGATGGTGGAGGGTGCTGAAGTGTTGGGGGGGGGGCGGTGATAATGATGGGGGAGGGTGCTGAAGTGTAGGGGGGGCGGTAGTAATGATGGGGGAGGGTGCTGAAGTGTAGGGGGGGGCGGTGGTAATGATGGGGGAGGGTGCTGAAGTTTAGGGGGGGCGGTGGTAATGATGGGGGGAGGTGCTGAAGTGTAGGGGGGGGTGGTGGTAATGATGGTGGAGGGTGCTGAAGTGTTGGGGGGGGCGGTGATAATGATGGGGGAGGGTGCTGAAGTGTAGGGGGGGCGGTGGTAATGATGGGGGAGGGTGCTGAAGTGTAGGGGGGGTGGTAATGATGGGGGAGGGTACTGAAGTGTAGGGGGGCGGTGGTAATGATGGGGGAGGGTGCTGAAGTGTAGGGGGGGCGGTGATAATGATGGGGGAGGGTATTGAAGTGTAGGGGGGGCGGTGGTAATGATGGGGGAGGGTGCTGAAGTGTAGTGGGGGGTGTTAATGATGGGGGAGGGTGCTGAAGTGTAGGGGGGGGTGGTAATGATGGGGGAGGGTACTGAAGTGTAGGGGGGGCCGGTGGTAATGATGGGGGAGGGTGCTGAAGTGTCGGGTGGGGTGGTAATGATGGGGGAGGGTGCTGAAGTGTAGGGGGGGAGGCGGTGGTAATGATGGTGGAGGGTTACTGAAGTGTAGGGGGGGGTGGTAATGATGGGGGAGGGTGCTGAAGTGTGGGGGGGCGGTGGTAATGATAGGGGAGGGTGCTGAAGTGTAGGAGGGGGGGGCGGTGGTAATGATGGGGGAGAGTGCTGAAGTGTAGGGGGGCGGTGGTAATGATGGGGGAGGGTACTGAAGTGTAGGGGGGGCGGTGGTAATGATGGGGGAGGGTGCTGAAGTGTAGGGGGGGCGGTGGTAATGATGGGGGAGGGTGCTGAAGTGTAGGGGGGGGGTGGTAATGATGGGGGAGGTGCTGAAGTGTAGGGGGGGCGGTGATAATGATGGGGGAGGGTGCTGAAGTGTAGGGGGGGGCGGTGGTAATGATGGGGGAGGGTACTGAAGTGTAGGGGGGGGGCGGTGGTAATGATGGGGGAGGGTGCTGAAGTGTAGGGGGGGTGGTAATGATGGGGGAGGGTGCTGAAGTGTAGGGGGGGTGGTAATGATGGGGGAGGGTGCTGAAGTGTAGGGGGGGGCGGTGGTAATGATGGGGGAGGGCACTGAAGTGTAGGGGGGCGGTGGTAATGATGGGGGAGGGTGCTGAAGTGTAGGGGGGGGGTGGTAATGATGGGGGAGGGTGCTGAAGTGTAGGGGGGGCGGTGGTAATGATGGGGGAGGGTGCTGATGTGTAGGGGGGGCGGTGGTACTGGGGGGGGGCGGTGGTAATGATGGGGGAGGGTGCTGAAGTGTAGGGGGGCGGTGGTAATGATGGGGGAGGGTGCTGAAGTGTAGGGGGGGGGTGGTAATGATGGGGGAGGGTGCTGAAGTGTAGGGGGGGCGGTGGTAATGATGGGGGAGGGTGCTGAAGTGTAGGGGGGGGCGGTGTTAATGATGGATGGGGGAGGGTGCTGATGTGTAGGGGGGGCGGTGGTACTGGGGGCCAGGTGTCCTGTTTGACCACACCAGTGGTACTGGGGACCAGGTGACCTGTTAGACCACACACCAGTGGTACTGGGGGCCAGGTGTCCTGTTAGACCACACCAGTGGTACTGGGGACCAGGTGTCCTGTTAGACCACACCAGTGGTACTGGGGGCCAGGTGACCTGTTAGACCACACACCAGTGGTACTGGGGGCCAGGTGTCCTGTTAGACCACACCAGTGGTACTGGGGGCCAGGTGTCCTGTTAGACCACACCAGTGGTACTGGGGGCCAGGTGTTCTGTTAGACCACACCAGTGGTACTGGGGGCCAGGTGTCCTGTTAGACCACACACCAGTGGTACTGGGGGCCAGGTGACCTGTTAGACCACACCAGTGGTACTGGGGACCAGGTGTCCTGTTAGACCACACACCAGTGGTACTGGGGGCCAGGTGTCCTGTTAGACCACACCAGTGGTACTGGGGGCCAGGTGTCCTGTTAGACCACACACCAGTGGTACTGGGGGCCAGGTGACCTGTTAGACCACACCAGTGGTACTGGGGGCAGGTGACCTGTTAGACCACACCAGTGATACTGGGGGCCAGGTGACCTGTTAGACCACACCAGTGGTACTGGGGACCAGGTGGCCTGTTAGACCACACCAGTGGTACTGGGGGCCAGGTGGCCTGTTAGACCACACCAGTGGTACTGGGGGCCAGGTGTCCTGTTAGACCACACCAGTGGTACTGGGGGCCAGGTGTTCTGTTAGACCACACCAGTGGTACTGGGGGCCAGGTGTCCTGTTAGACCACACCAGTGGTACTGGGGGCCAGGTGTCCTGTTAGACCACACCAGTGGTACTGGGGGCCAGGTGACCTGTTAGACCACACACCAGTGGTACTGGGGACCAGGTGTCCTGTTAGTCCACACCAGTGGTACTGGGGACCAGGTGTCCTGTTAGACCACACACCAGTGGTACTGGGGACCAGGTGGCCTGTTAGACCACACCAGTGGTACTGGGGGCCAGGTGTCCTGTTAGACCACACCAGTGGTACTGGGGACCAGGAGACTGGTTAGGTCACTCCATAATTGATTATTGGGTGATATTGTAGGTCAGTAGACCAGTGGGACCACTACCTCACAGTGCTCATGTCACCACCACTGTACTGCTCATGTCTCCACCACTGTACTGCTTATGTCACCACCACTGTACTGCTCATGTCACCACCACTGTACTGCTCATGTCTCCACCACTGTACTGCTCATGTCACCACCACTGTACTGGTCATGTCACCACCACTGTACTGCTCATGTCACCACCACTGTACTGCTCATGTCACCACCACTATACTGCTCATGTCTCCACCACTGTACTGCTTATGTCTCCACCACTGTACTGCTCATGTCTCCACCACTGTACTGCTCATGTCTCCACCACTGTACTGCTCATGTCACCACCACTGTACTGCTCATGTCTCCACCACTGTACTGCTCATGTCACCACCACTGTACTGCTCATGTCTCCACCACTGTACTGCTCATGTCTCCATTACTATACTGCTCATGTCTCCACCACTGTACTGCTCATGTCTCCACCACTGTACTGCTCATGTCTCCACCACTGTACTGCTCATGTCTCCACCACTGTACTGCTCATGTCTCCACCACTGTACTGCTCATGTCACCACCACTGTACTGCTCATGTCTCCACCACTGTACTGCTCATGTCTCCACCACTGTACTGCTCATGTCTCCACCACTGTACTGCTCATGTCTCCACCACTGTACTGCTCATGTCACCACCACTGTACTGCTCATGTCTCCACCACTGTACTGCTCATGTCACCACCACTGTACTGCTCATGTCTCCACCACTGTACTGCTCATGTCTCCACCACTATACTGCTCATGTCACCACCACTGTACTGCTCATGTCTCCACCACTGTACTGCTCATGTCACCACCACTGTACTGCTCATGTCTCCACCACTGTACTGCTCATGTCTCCACCATGAGCCGGTCGGCCGAGCGGACAGCACGCTGGACTTGTGATCCTGTGGTCCTGGGTTCGATCCCAGGCGCCGGCGAGAAACATTGGGCAGAGTTTCTTTCACCCTATGCCCCTGTTACCTAGCAGTAAAATAGGTACCTGGGTGTTAGTCAGCTGTCACGGGCTGCTTCCTGGGGGTGGAGGCCTGGTCGAGGACCGGGCCGCGGGGACACTAAAAAAAAGCCCCGAAATCATCTCAAGATAACCTCAAGATAACCACTGTACTGCTCATGTCACCACCACTGTACTGCTCATGTCTCCAACACTGTACTGCTCATGTCTCCACCACTGTACTGCTCATGTCTCCACCACTGTACTGCTCATGTCTCCACCACTGTACTGCTCATGTCTCCACCACTGTACTGCTCATGTCTCCACCACTGTACTGCTCATGTCTCCACCACTGTACTGCTCATGTCTCCACCACTGTACTGCTCTATCACGCCAGATCTGTCCCCTGAAGCACATATCAAGAGGATAACATCAGCGGCATATGCCAGGTTGGCTAACATAAGAACGGCCTTTAGAAACCTGTGTAAGGAATCTTTCAGAACTTTGTATACCACATATGTCAGACCAAACCTGGAGTATGCAGCTCCAGCATGGAGTCCATATCTAGTCAAGCATAAGACTAAACTGGAAAAGGTTCAAAGGTTTGCCACCAGACTAGTACCCGAGCTGAGAGGTATGAGGTACGAGGAGAGACTACGGGAATTAAATGTCACATCACTGGGAGACAGAAGAGTTAGGGGGGACATGATCACCACATACAAGATTCTGATAGGAATTGATAGGGTAGATAAAGACAGACTATTTACCACAAGGGGCACACGCACACGCACAAGGGGACACAGGTGGAAATTGAGATCCCAAATGAGCCATAAAGACGTTAGAAAGAATTTTTCAGTGTCAGAGTAGTAAACAAATGGAATGCAATAGGCAATGATGTGGTGGAGGCTGACTCCATACACAGTTTCAAGTGTAGATATGATAGAGCCCAATAGGCTCAGGAACCTGCACATTAGTTGATTGACAGTTGAGAGGCGGGACCAAAGAGCCAGAGCTCAACCCCCGCAAGCACAACTAGGTAACACGGTAACACACCCAACCCTCACCCCTCTTCTGCACCCCATCTCCCTCTTCCCCTCCTCTACCCCAAAACCCACACCTACCACCCCCCCCCTGATTCCCCTTTGACTAATACAACCTCTCTTCCACTCTCAACACCCACGCTCCATTCTCCCCTCAGCTCCACCCCCATTATCCTTCTTCCCCCCAACCTCTCAACCTCTCTCCCACTCTCAGCCTCACTCAACCCTCCCCCCCCCTATGCCATTCAGACCCTCCTTAATTTTCAGACCCATTATGCCCTTCCTACCACCCCCCCCCTCCGAGGTGCCCAGACCCATTTGCCCCACCCCTTCCACCCCCCCCGCTCCCCAGACCCCCCCCCCGGTGAACTCTAGTACCAGAGTTTCCAGGAAGAGTCTCAAGGTTTGGTACACCAATGCTGATGGGGTATCCAACAAAGCAGAAGAGATAAAAGAAAGAGTTAGTGAGGCAGACCCAGACATAGTTGCAATAGTGGAAACTAAAATAAATGATATGATCTCGGATGCAATCTTTCCAGAGGGGTACCAGGTGATAAGAATAGAAAGGACACAGAGACAGGGAGGAGGAGTGGCACTCCTAATAAAGCGGAAATGGAAGTTTGAAGATTTTGAAAATCGGGGTATCAATGAAAGCACAAGCTCTATACATGGAATTCTGACAGCAGATGCGACGAAGATTGTGATCTTGATACTCTACAATCCTCCACCAAACAGTAGAAGGCCCAGGCAGGAGTATGAGGACAGCAACAAGACATGTATAAATGAACTGCAGAAGGCAGCAACAATAGTTCACAGAATGAGAGCGAAGCTGCTGGTCATGGGGGACCTAAACCAATTGGGAATCAAGGAATCCCCATGGCGGGGAGGAAACGTGGGGAGCAAAGTTAGTAGACGTTATAGACAGGAATTTCCTAACACAACATATGAAAGAAAACACAAGGGGAAAGGGGAGGGGATACACCGAGCCTATTAGACCTGATTTTCACACAGAACGTAGAAGACATCGAGAATTTGGAACATGAAATACCTCTAGGGGCCAGTGACCTAGTTGTGGCCTAGTCTTTGACTACATGATGGATCTTAAAATTGTGACCACAGGACAGGAGGTCTGGGAATGGAGAGTTGATTACAGAAAAGGGGACTACAGGAGGATAAGGGACTACCTGGAAGAAGTGCAGTGGGAGGAAGAAATTAGAGGAAACACAGTGCATGATGAACCTAATCCTTGGAAATGCCAGGAGGCCGAAGAGATATTCATACCAACAGTAAAGGATAAAAGCAGGAGGGAATATAATAACCCATGGTTTAATAAACATTGTCAGAAAGCAAAACTGAGAAGCAGGAGGGAGTGGAGGAAGTACAGAAGACAAAGGACAGAGGACAACAGAATTAGATGCAACAGAGCTAGGAACGATTACATTAACGTAAGACGAGTATCGGAAAGAAATTATGAGAATGATATTGCAATCAAAGCGAAAAAAGCAACCTAAATTACTACATAGCCATATAAGAAGGAGGATGTCGGTGAAGGACCAAGTGACAAGACTAAGGAAAACAGAAGGGGCATATACTGAAAGTGACAAGGAAATCTGCGAGGCACTGAATGCCAGTTTCCATAGAGTGTTCACAACCGAGCCTGAGCAGCTGCCATTGTTAGAAGAGATTACCCTAGATGAAAGACTATCAGATACAGAGGTGACAGCAGAGGAGGTAATGAAACAGTTGACAACACTGGATGCAACTAAAGCGGTTGGACCAGACAAAGTATCACCGTGGATACTAAAAGAGGCAGCGCAGGCTCTCAGCGTGCCTCTGGCAATGATCTTTAATGAGTCACTTATGTCGGAAGAATTGCCCAGTTGCTGGAAAAAGGCAAATGTTGTACTGATTTTCAAGAAAGGAGATAGGGAGGAGGCACTTAACTACAGACCCGTATCACTGAAGAGAAATCATCCCCTGCAGAATACTTGAAAGAATAATTAGGCTAAGACTTGTTGCATACCTGGAGAGCATTAGGTTTGTAAACGTACCTAATGGGTTCATGGAAACATGGGTTCTGGAAAGGGAAATCATCCCTAACAAACCTTTTGGAATTCTAAGATAAAATTACAAGGATAAGGCAGGACAGAGAAGGATGGGCAGACTGCATATTTCTGGACTGCCAAAAAACCTTTGATACAGTACCGCACATAAGACTACACCCAGACCCTTGAGGTGTACCCACACCCAGACCCTTGAGGTGTACCTACACCCAGACCCTTGAGGTGTACCCACACCCTGACCCTTGAGGTGTACCCACACCCTGACCCTTGAGGTGTACCCACACCCTGACCCTTGAGGTGTACCTACACCCTGACCCTTGAGGTGTACCCACACCCAGACCCTTGAGGTGTACCTACACCCAGACCCTTGAGGTGTACCCACACCCTGACCCTTGAGGTGTACCTACACCCTGACCCTTGAGGTGTACCTACACCCTGACCCATGAGGTGTACCACTAGGGCAGTACAGGAACACAACGAGAGGACATATGGAAGGTAATTAAGGGCCGTCGGGTTTTCCAATTTAATTACAAAAACTAGACTTGACAGTAAATAACACATTAACTTACTCTCTCTGGTTTAATCATCTGCCAATCCCCAGACAGCCACTACACCTACCCAGTCACCACCTACACTCGTGACCTCCGCCTGTGTCCCTAATGGTGAATCACCACTACAACTCTACACACCCGGGTAGTGTTCCACTCAATACTGCAGCACACTGGACGTGGTCAACAAGATCACGCCTCGAGTCCCCACATATTTGTCAGTTCGACTCCCTTGCTGCCACAGACGGAGATCACGAGGACTCACCTGTTCCACTCCTTCCAACACTGTCCACGGCTCGTGATCCGGACGTAATCCGAGTACCGTAGGTCACCTTCTTCCTACAACCTTCAGGTCACCTACCTTGGTTGGTACATACCTTTAAGGGATTAAGGGATCAAGGGATTAAGGCAAACAGTTGCTGCCTTAATCCCTTGATCTAACCTCACTGTGTGTGACCAGTCGTGTGAACACTTACCATGTACTTCCAGCCATCATTGGCTTAGTATTGTGGTAATGATTCAGTACCCAGTATTCCCTCCGAGGAAGAACTCCACAAGGGCCCTGATGACGGTATAAAGAGGTAGAACAGCTTGTTGACCGAGTCCATGGGGGATGTCGTGTAAACCCCGGTGTGTGTGTGTCTCGGAGAGGCTGCAGGATCCGCGTGAGAGCAGTAGCAATCCCGGTTGCAATTCTTTTGACCATGTCGTGGCGCAGTCGATTAAGGCGCGTCTGGGATCATCCTGGACGTAAGTTCGAACCCTCATCACGGCCCTTGTGGATGTATTCATTTGATATATCACGCTATTGTGATTTGTGTGTATTCCCTCCTGACGTGTGGATGACAACACTAAAGTTGATGGGTGGAGTGTGTGATGGTGATGGTTGGTGATGGGTGGAGTGTGTGAGGGTGATGGGTGAAGTGTGTGAGGGTGATGGTTGGTGATGGGTGGAGTGTGTGAGGGTGATGGGTGAAGTGTGTGAGGGTGATGGTTGGTGATGGGTGGAGTGTGTGAGGGTGATGGGTGGAGTGTGTGAGGGTGATGGTTGGTGATGGGTGGAGTGTGTGAGGGTGATGGGTGAAGTGTGTGAGGGTGATGGTTGGTGATGGGTGGAGTGTGTGAGGGTGATGGGTGAAGTGTGTGAGGGTGATGGTTGGTGATGGGTGGAGTGTGTGAGGGTGATGGGTGAAGTGTGTGAGGGTGATGGTTGGTGATGGGTGGAGTGTGTGAGGGTGATGGGTGAAGTGTGTGAGGGTGATGGTTGGTGATGGGTGGAGTGTGTGAGGGTGATGGGTGGAGTGTGTGAGGGTGATGGGTGAAGTGTGTGAGGGTGATGGGTGAAGTGTGTGAGGGTGATGGTTGGTGATGGGTGGAGTGTGTGAGGGTGATGGGTGGAGTGTGTGAGGGTGATGGTTGGTGATGGGTGGAGTGTGTGAGGGTGATGGTTGGTGATGGGTGGAGTGTGTGAGGGTGATGGGTGGAGTGTGTGAGGGTGATGGGTAAAGTGTGTGAGGGTGATGGGTGGAGTGTGTGAGGGTGATGGGTGGAGTGTGTGAGGGTGATGGGTGGAGTGTGTGAGGGTGATGGGTGGAGTGTGTGAGGGTGATGGGTGGAGTGTGTGACGATGATGGTTGGTGATCGGTGGAGTGTGTGAGGGTGATGGGTTGGAGTGTGTGAGGGTGATGGGTGGAGTGTGTGAGGGTGATGGGTGGAGTGTGTGAGGGTAATGGTTGGTGATGGGTGAAGTGTGTGAGGGTGATGGTTGGTGATGGGTGGAGTGAGTGAGGGTGATGGTTGGTGATGGGTGAAGTGTGTGAGGGTGATGGGTGAAGTGTGTGAGGGTAATGGTTGGTGATGGGTGAAGTGTGTGAGGGTGATGGTTGGTGATGGGTGGAGTGAGTGAGGGTGATGGTTGGTGATGGGTGAAGTGTGTGAGGGTGATGGTTGGTGATGGGTGGAGTGTGTGAGGGTGATGGTTGGTGATGGGTGAAGTGTGTTAGGGTGATGGTTGGTGATGGGTGAAGTGTGTGAGGGTGATGGTTGGTGATGGGTGAAGTGTGTGAGGGTGATGGTTGGTGATGGGTGGAGTGTGTGAGCGTGATGGTTGGTGATGGGTGGAGTGTGTGAGGGTGATGGTTGGTGATGGGGGAGGGGTGAGGGTGATGTGGTGGTGATGGGTGAAGTGTGTGAGTGATGGTTGGTGATGGGTGGAGTGTGTGAGGGTGATGGTTGGTGATGGGTGAAGTGTGTGAGGGTGATGGTTGGTGATGGGTGAAGTGTGTGAGGGTGATGGTTGGTGATGGGTGAAGTGTGTGAGGGTGATGGTTGGTGATGGGTGGAGTGTGTGAGCGTGATGGTTGGTGATGGGTGGAGTGTGTGAGGGTGATGGTTGGTGATGGGTGGAGTGTGTGAGGGTGATGGTTGGTGATGGGTGAAGTGTGTGAGGGTGATGGGTGAAGTGTGTGAGGGTGATGGTTGGTGATGGGTGAAGTGATGGGTGGAGTGTGTGAGTGTGAGGGTGATGGTTGGTGATGGGTGGAGTGTGTGAGGGTGATGGTTGGTGATGGGTGAAGTGTGTGAGGGTGATTGGTGAATGGGTGTGTGAGGGTGATGTGTGTGAGGTGTGATGAGTGGTGATGGTTGGTGAGGGTGATGGTGAAGGGTGTGAGGGTGATGTGGTGAGTGTGTGAGGGTGATGGTTGGTGATGGGTGAAGT